>VTFQ01000755.1:0-168846 GCA_036281575.1 Ancherythroculter nigrocauda | reverse complement strand
TTTGGTGTCAGGTTTCAGAAATTGTGAACATGTAGGTTCTCCAGAATGATTTGAGATGATCCACAGAGCAATAATTTTGAGTAATTATAAATGTTGAATTGATAATCACAGTTATTTTACTAAAAAAGTACCTAATCATGATTATTAATCACAATTGTTTTCATTTAATTTAATGTCATTTGAGAAATGTTATAAAATATTGAGAGAACAATACATTAAAACACTCTATACATCATGAAAACTGATGAACCTTAAGAACCTTCTCTCAAAAGCTAAAACAATAAAATTAATAATAATTTCAGTTGTTAAAATTAATTTCAATAATTCCAAATTTTGTTAGTGTTTTTCTATTAAAACAACAAAAAAGACTTTCCTGTAGCTTATTGTTACATGTCATGTCTCTGTCTGCCCCTGTGACCTAGTTTCCCCGTTCTGTTAATTAGTTAATTTGATTCACCTGTGCCTTGTTAATTATCCTGTCACCTAGTTTAGTTCCTTTGTTAGTCCCTTGTATATATACCCTGTGTTTCTAGTCTTGTGTTGTCCGGTATCGTTTGTGTTAAGTTGGTGTATGTTCCTTTGGATTCCTGTTTCTCCACAAGTAAAGACTTATATTCACTTTATCTCCTCGTCATGTGCGTTGTATACCAGCAACCGTAACACTTATATGGTGCATAATGCATTTCTTCAGTAACCACAATGGCAAACAATATAGTCGAGATTCATGTTTGGATTTATTACAGTTCCTCTGAGAAGATTTGCTTTCAGATTTAGTAGCAGCAAATACAGAAGCACAAGCAGCCTCCTGCAGGAACACACACTGGCTGTATTATACTTTCATTTGAGTTCTTTTGAGTCTGTGTGTCTCAATGGAGATTGCTAAACTCCAACTAACTGTGCATGATGATTGTTGTTGTTTTTTTTTTTTTCTTCAGTGCAGAGATAGCGAATGTGCATGGTTGCCAGACTGGAAAGATTGAGGTAAACACTGGCATAAAATGTATCTATTTAAGAGAAAAGCTCTGACTGGGGAATTTAAACTCTTGGCATCTGGCAAGCTTGAAATCTTGTGGAGACTTGTTGCAAGATAATGGAAATGTCAAATAATAATAAAAAGTTTGAGAATAAATAACCAATTGGCCAAAATCACAGATAACTATTCTTAATCAAGAGAGACAGGCAGAAATCAACATTATGATTAATCTTACTGTCTGTACACAGAATCACATGATCAGTGTCACAAATGGACTTGTTTGATTAGTAACCTATAGTGCTGAATTCATTGACATGATTACATTATTTTGTTGTGGACCCCACTAGTACAGTATGTACCTCAAATGCATTCTTGTGGTTAAAAGCTGAATCAAATGAAATTGTATATTTTATAAAGCAGTTTATTTTCCAGACTCTCAAGCTGGAGCTGCTGACATTGATATAGTACCCTGATGCCCGCAGAACCTGGCAGACAGCAAGTCTGCAGTTTTCATCGATTTTTATCTAGTTAATCTCCAACATGATATTTAAATAGTTAGGAAAGAGCCACACACTGCGAAATCATGTATCGACATCCCAGCTGGTAATATCAAACCGAAAAGTAACATTTCAAGTTTGAGTTGGAGTATTAAACTATAATTATCTTTCTTTGGTGTTGTTTCCAGTGGTTTTGGGAGCACTGGCTTAAATATTTACATTTAAATTTGCTAGCTGCCTCCATTTTCAACCTAACATAGAGGGGTCTACAGAAGCATAACCGTACTGCACAGAGTGAAAATGAGTTTTTAGAAGGATAAGAAATAAGAAAATGTGGTTGTAGTGTAGTGGCTTAGTTCATGGCTCCTTTTATGTTAAAATGGGTGAGCTGAGTTTACAATTACAGTTGTGTTCTGCTGCAAATATGTGCTTTGCACTAGGGATGCATTGATATTAAAATGCTGATAACATAAACTGATAATTATTTTCATTTAATGGCTGCTAAAACTGCTAAATTGCCAAGAAAACTATTAAAAACTGGAATCAATCTAAATGCTAAAAGTGATCAATCTTCAGTATAGTTGACAAAATGAAAAATGGTTTTTCATTTCAGATTTGCTAAAGATGAATTTTAAATGAGCGTTAGATGACAGCAAAGTATAAAAATAGAGGAAAAGAGCATGCACAATTGAATATCCAATCCAATCAATGTTTTTTTTTTTTTTAAAGTCTGTAATATCAGATGTATGCAATATATTGTGTGCACATATATATTCTTAATTTTACATTTTGTTTTTGTGTTACGTCAAATTGTGCTAACATCCTACCCACAAAAATGATTGGATCCAGTCTCTTTAACAGATTCCATCAGTAGACATCAATTTGGTCTAAAACTGTCAGCAGAGTTTTGTCTGATACCCAAAACTAGTTAACAAAACTGCATTTTTTCCTGGCATTTTATTAACTAAAAGAGTCTTCTGTCAGCCTGTGAGGTTGACAGAGGAAGGCATGAAATAGCAGAAAGCAAACAAATGAGCAGGGTTTAACTTTTATGAATAATCTTGCGTGTTTCAGTGCTCTGACTTTGTCTGAGCTTCATCCCAACTTCATCTGAACTAGACTTCGTCTGACCAGCACAAATTCAACAATTATTATTATACCAAAGCAATGCAAAATGACTGCTTTGCGACATCGTCCTGTGATGTTAAAAACCTTAAAATGGAGACATTCTCTTATCTCTAACTTGCCAATATTAAAAATAAAAAACAATAAAAAAAACACTAGGTGAGAGCAAGGAAAATTAGTAAAATAGTAAAAGTAATACTATAAATAAATAAATAAAAAACTAAAAAATAAAACACAATGCTCATGGGTTGCTATTAAGAATCCTTAGACCCTTCAGTTAGCTTAATTGATCCGTGGGCATCTATTTACACTCATTGGATCAATTACTGTGTCTGAGCCAACAAATCTTTGGTATATAGGTTTATGAGTGGCAGCTTTTTAACATATAGCTGAGGGACAGATAATTGAGGACAGATGGCTGGTGAAAGTATCGATCAGTTACTCAGTAATCGGGACTCGCAGCATGATTGCTTTGTCCATACTGCAGTAACCTGCTGTATACTGTAGGGAAAAAGTAACTGGAGAGAGTATTAAATTATTCAGCTCATTCTGACTACTCGCTGTCAATCCATTATAAAGGTTTGGACATAGTGGTGCATTGCACATTGAGTGTGAAGGTGTTTGTATCTGAGCAGATATTATGTTTTTGTGCACCTAGATATTCATTCTTCTATGAAGGTCAGCGGTAATATAATTCCAGGGCCTGGGCTACATGCCCAAACCAACTCAACACTATGATTTACAGAAGAAATACTGTGCTTTGGGGCACCAGAATCTGCTTGTTATTCCTTGTATTTATTTTTCTGTAAGCCAAATGCAGGTCAGCTTCCAGATAACTATAGTTTCTGATTCAAGTCTCTGTTAATGCAGAATTCTGCTGCGAGACTCGTGACAAATACCAACAGGGTCCATATATCACCTATCCCGACCTCTCTTCTCTGGGTACCAGTTCAATTCAGAATTCAATATAAAGTGTTATGTGTTTTAAAGGTTTACATAGAAGGGCACTTGGTTATTTTTCTGAAGTCGTCGGCTTCCATCAGCCACAGGCCTCTCAGATCAGAACCAACTGCTCCTTTCGGTCTCATTTTAATTGCCCATTACATCCTCCACCTCAAACTCATTTGTTCACTTTGGCCATTGCAACAGCATTGTGGTTGTTGTGTGCTGGAGAGATACAATGTGGGTTTCTCCTTTTGTTTTAGTTGTTTTTAATAGAGGTGTGTGATATTGATAAAATGATAGTGGTGGCTTTTTGGTGTTGAAATAAAGCAATATCCAATATTATTGTGTCTAAAATGTTACTCACAATTTTAACTTCTTATACATTGAACTGTTAAATCAATATCGTGATATGCAATTGTGCTGATATTCTGGAAAACAGCACTCTTGCGAGTGATATTAGTTATATCATGCGATATAAATGGGTCATTGACAAAAAAGGTTTTAAAAGTGTAAAAAAACAAAATGGAATAATGGATAATTAAAGTTTTATTCAGTGTTAACAATGAGATTATGTTTTTTAGTTTTTTTTATATAAAAGTTAGCGAAAGGGCAATCAAACCCTTTATTTTTAGTACAAGTTTTTAAAATATTACAACATTTTCCATGTTTTAGCGGTTGTACCGAATGACCTGATGTTTCGGGAAATGCGTATGAACGAGTGAAAACATGAATTTTTCAAATAGTTAAGAGAGAGTCAGTTATTTTGCTTCACGACCATGACAAAGAGCTTAGAACCAAAGAGGCGACACTTTGATACTTTTTGGGTAACAGCCACTAGATGGCGCTCTGGTAGTGCGGCCGCCATTATGGGGTGAAAATACTAACTGGACCACTGAATCCTTCACATCTTACGCTCCCAAAATTGGCGAATTTCACTGCGAAGAATTTCAGAAGCGCAATAGAACAGTTTTTTAAATTGTGAGGTAATGTGGACTCCGTTCCGGACCCGTTTTGCGGATCTGTTCCGGAGCTTGTGATACCTCCAGGGCGGATCCGTTACGGGGTCAGTTTGCTATCTGGGACAGTTAGGTCCGATTTATTAATTAAATTCTGATTGGATTATGATGGTAATAGGCACTTAGCTAAAGATAAAATTAGTTTTGTGCCTCTGACAATTGCTTCGATCATCTTTTTGCTCTGAATGGTATGTAGAGGTTTGCCACAGACTTGTCCCACCACCTACAACACAAATGAATGTTTCTTCAAGTGCTTCCATGCTTGAAAAATGCGCAGAAAACTACTTTTAAACAGGAAATGACGGATTTTTACCATATATATTTACAGCGGGTCTATTCAAACGGGATTAGTATTACCTGAGGTAATTTTTCCAGACCTTTTTACAGAAGGTAAAAGTCGCCGTAATCTTTATTGACATTGTCCGTGATGATTACCGAGATGGCACATTCGGACGGGACTAAAATCACTGAGAAGCTCTGGTAATGATTACTTTACCCCCACCTTTCCATGTAAAACTAATCCCATCCGAATAGGGCTTGTAAAAAGGTCCTGAAAAATTACCTCAGATAATACTAATCCCTTTCAAATAGACCCGCTGTAAATATGTACAATAAAATTCCGTCATTTCCTGTTTAAAAGTAGTTTTCTGTGCATTTTTCAAGCATGGAAGCACTTGAAGAAGCATTCATTTGTGTTGTAGGTGGTGGGACAAGTCTGTGGCAAACCTCTACATACCATTCAGAGCAAAAAGAAGATCGAAGCAATTGTCAGAGGCACAAAACTAATTTTATCTTTAGCTAAGTGCCTATTACCATCATAATCCAATCAGAATTTAATTAATAAATCTGACCTAACTGTTATTTATAGTTTATATATTTAGATTATATGTGTTTTCGCACATTGTATCAGGAAGCAATGCATACCCACATGACGACAGGGAGGTGACGGCGGTGCGTAAATCGATATTTAATATTAATATTACAGACATCCTGAGGTAAAATTACTTTACTCCACCTCCCCACGTAAAACTAATCCCGTCCGAATAGGGCTTTAGACCCTTCAGTTAGCTTAATTGATCCGTGGGCATCTATTTACACTCATTGGATCAATTACTGTGTCTGAGCCAACAGATCTTTGGTATATAGGTTTATGAGTGGCAGCTTTTTAACATATAGCTGAGGGACAGATAATTGAGGACAGATGGCTGGTGAAAGTATCGATCAGTTACTCAGTAATCGGGACTCGCAGCATGATTGCTTTGTCCATACTGCAGTAACCTGCTGTATACTGTAGGGAAAAAGTAACTGGAGAGAGTATTAAATTATTCAGCTCATTCTGACTACTCGCTGTCAATCCATTATAAAGGTTTGGACATAGTGGTGCATTGCACATTGAGTGTGAAGGTGTTTGTATCTGAGCAGATATTATGTTTTTGTGCACCTAGATATTCATTCTTCTATGAAGGTCAGCGGTAATATAATTCCAGGGCCTGGGCTACATGCCCAAACCAACTCAACACTATGATTTACAGAAGAAATACTGTGCTTTGGGGCACCAGAATCTGCTTGTTATTCCTTGTATTTATTTTTCTGTAAGCCAAATGCAGGTCAGCTTCCAGATAACTATAGTTTCTGATTCAAGTCTCTGTTAATGCAGAATTCTGCTGCGAGACTCGTGACAAATACCAACAGGGTCCATATATCACCTATCCCGACCTCTCTTCTCTGGGTACCGGTTCAATTCAGAATTCAATATAAAGTGTTATGTGTTTTAAAGGTTTACATAGAAGGGCACTTGGTTATTTTTCTGAAGTCGTCGGCTTCCATCAGCCACAGGCCTCTCAGATCAGAACCAACTGCTCCTTTCGGTCTCATTTTAATTGCCCATTACATCCTCCACCTCAAACTCATTTGTTCACTTTGGCCATTGCAACAGCATTGTGGTTGTTGTGTGCTGGAGAGATACAATGTGGGTTTCTCCTTTTGTTTTAGTTGTTTTTAATAGAGGTGTGTGATATTGATAAAATGATAGTGGTGGCTTTTTGGTGTTGAAATAAAGCAATATCCAATATTATTGTGTCTAAAATGTTACTCACAATTTTAACTCTCAAGCCCGCCGGCCGCTTCGCACTCAAGCTCCTCAGACGCTCCGCACGCAAGGTCACCGGTTGCAACGCTCTCAAGTTCGTCGGGTGCAACGCACTCAAGCTCGCCGGTGGCTACGCACTCAGACTCTCTGGACGCGATGGACAAGATGGCCGCTTCACCAGTACCCACGGGTAAGATGGCCACCCCTTCGGTGTCTGTAAACATAGGGGTCGTTCCAGCCGTTGAGTCCGCTCCAGAGACCCAGCTTCTTGCCCTGCCTGCGCCACCCGAGCTCCTTGCCCACGAACCCGCCACGGCCTCCGTTGAATTCCCCAAGAATTTTTTGGGGGGGCAGTATACCTGAGGGTGGGGAGCTTGTGGGTGGGGACCCTGCCCGGCCAATGCCATCAATGGCCTCCGAACTGTTATGGCCGCCCATGGACTATAACCCACTATGGCCGTTTATGGATTCCACCTGACTATGGATTCAAGCCTCCTGACCTGCCGTGGTTGCCCGAACTACCTGACCTGCCATGGCTGCCCGAGCCACCTGACCCGCCGTGGCTTCCTGACACTCCTGACCCGCCATGGCTACCCGTGGCACCTGACCCACCGTGGCTGCCTGAGTTCCTGGATCTGCATTGGAGACCCCGTTCCCGTCTGCGTCTCCAATGCACCCACCCCCCCTCCCTATCTGTGCCATGTACGTCGCGAGGACGCGCCTTCCGGAAGGGGGGCGTTATGTCACGATCACCATCAGTTCCTGTCAGTTCCCGGACTACATTTCCCATAATCCACCCTGCCAGTCACATGTTCACTCTACACCAATCACCTGTTGCCACATACAGCTTAGCACACTACCTGGACTATAAAAGACTCACACACACACACTACCTCTTTGCGAAGTGTACAATTTTGAGCGCTTATGTCCTGTCTGCCTGTCTGTTGTTACCGTTCCTGCCTGTTACCCGTTATCGACCCGTTGCTGCCTGTCCTGACCATTGCCTTGTCTGCTGTTCTGTGAATGATATCTGCCAGCCCTGATCTACTGCCTGTATCCTGACCACATCTCTGCCTGTCCCTTGCTGTACCTGTTTGCTCCTGTCCGACCCTGCCTGTACGACTACGCTCACCTTTAATAAAAGCTTTGCAATTGGATCTCTGCCTTAGTCCCGCTTTGTTACAACCTTACATAACTTTGGATGTTCTATCTTTGATTATTATTATTATTGAGGCCTTTGGACAAAAAAGTCACATGAACTTTATTTGACATTATTCAAATCTTAAATTTTCAGGGCATTCTAGCTGCATTCTGCTGTACCTCACACGGTGAATGCGTGGACAAGTGAGTGATATACTGAATGTCAGCTCGCTCATTGTAAAACTATTTTATTTTGGAGTTGTTTTATTGTTGTTATTATTATTCTTCAGTTGTATTATTTATATATGGATTTCACACCCTGATCTCCTTCCAGCATGGAAGTGTTCTGCTCAGCACTCTTCAGTCATTCATTATAAGATGATAATACAGAGAGCTGGGAGTCAGTATTTGACCCCAGAGTCTAGGCTTCAATTCATTCTCATATTCTAATAGCAGCACTGTCCAAATATCTTTGGAGGCTAGTCCATTTAAATAGCTTTGCTCAATTGTTTACCATTCACATTTAAACTAAATGGGTCTTCAGAAATGTCCAAGCAAAGTCTTCTTTCCCTTTCCTTTTTGTTTATTTACTCACTAGGGTCTAACAGGGTCGCTGGGGTCTGACTCAGACATTTAATCTGCCTTTTAATTTTCTTCACTGGATTCATTTTTTGTCTAATGGCTTTGTGTACTGCCACAGTCTGTCTGCCTGAAGCACAGGGGATTGAACAGAGGTTTGTATTCAGCTCCGTGTGACTGAGGTTCTTCATTGTGCTGATCGTGGTCATGTCTGTTGATATTAGAAATCCCATGATTATATCTGTAAAGTCTGCAGAATTGGACTCTTTTATGTGAGCTTAAATGCTTTTTTACTTTTATAAAAGACAAGTGGTCTGTGCATTTTTGCAATATACTGTGCCAAAGCTTTTATTTCATGAAAACATGATGTTATAGTTTCACAAATATCAGCAGTAAACAGATAAAATGCATAAATAAACACAAAAGTGTTGAGCGCTGTTCTTCCTCTCTCTGGTAATGTGAGTATATCTGTGGGATTTTGAGAGAGATCCGATCACCCACTCAGAGAGCATGACAGAGACAAGGCTTTTAAGGCAACAGATATGGGTGTGTGTATGAGCTCGATGTTGAAATGGGACATTCCTTTGATTTGTAAATGGAACAAACATGCATGAAACATCAGCCTGAAGCAATTAGTTGCAAAAGGCCACACTTTTGGGCTGTTTTCATTTCATTTAATTTGATTTTATTACTTTTTTTTTTTTTTTTAATTGTGGTAAGTTGCATCATCAAAGGATGAATGTCTTGATTTTTTTTTTTTTTTTTCATATGCCTTTCAACCTTACATAGTATCCTAAACAGACAAGATACGATAAGATTTCAGAGACAAACAACCTGTCAACACCTGTTTTTTCTGAAAGTCCCCTGTATTTCACACCTATCTCCTGCCCCCTCCCGTTTTGTTATTTCTCCGGGGAAACTCCCGTATTTTGTATGTATGGCCCAAACCTCATTATATGAATAATCACACCAGGTATGAGCAGAGAGTTCCTCAGGGGCAGAGGGTCAAATGTAAAAAAGGGCAATGTAAAAAAAAAAAAAAATCAAGCCTGCATTTATTTGACCAAATAACAGAAAATACAAAAACAGTAATATTGTGAAATATTATTACAGTTTAAAATAATGCTTTTCTATTTTAATATACTTCAAAGTACAATCCTGTGATCAAATCTGAATTTTCAGCATCATTACTCCAGTCTTCAGTGTTACATGATCCTTCAGAAATCATTCTAATATGCTGATTTATTATCAATGCTGGAAACAGTTTTTATAACCCCTGATACTTTTTTCAGGATCCTTTGATGAATAAAAATATTTATATAGTTAGAAAAGATTTCTATTTTGAATAAATGCTGTTATTTTTAACCTTTTTTTATTCAAAGAATCCTGAAAAAAATGATCACAGCAGGTAATAAAAAATATTAAGCAGCACAACTGTTCAGCAATCTCTGGAATCACTGGTAGAAATGGGAGGAGAAGAGTCGGTGGTGCTCCGGCGAAAAAACAAACGTAAATTTGACAACAGCTGGATGGAAGAATTTAATTCCATATCTCGAAGCCATATGGACAATCACGCCCACGCCTTTTGCAGATTGTGTCGCACTGATTTTATTATCAGACACGATGGGAAAAGTGACATTACTCAGCTCATTAAAATAGAATATAAATTCTATTCTAAAATAGAATTGTTGCGTGCCGCTGTCGTGGCTGAGTAGGACAAAAACTACAATTAACATGAAAAGATACCTCTTATCGTGTGTCGAGGTGTTGTGTCGGCAGTACCGCCGCTCCATATGCACAGAGTATGCAGTTTGCATAGGGCACCAACTCCCAGGGGGGGCACCACCTTTGCTCAAAAAAAAAAAAAGTCTAAATATGTAAATAAACTAATATTCTGTAGGTAATATAGTAGGCTAATATTAATATTTTATACTAAAATTAACTTTAAAATAAATGTAAACAGAAACAGATATTAAAAAGAGTTATGGAGAACGCAGTAGCTTAAAGGTGCTCTATGTAAGAATGACAGCTAGTGGTTGAAATGGGTACTGCAGTCCAAATTCAAAATATTGTTTGCCCCGCCCCCTCCTCCTCACCCACACAGCAGGAGACTCCTAGGCGGATCCGCATTCAAGTCGCTAAACCCGCGTGACTGTTACATTCGTTTTGGCGCCACCCAGAGGCTCAGGTCCACCTCTGGGTGGCGCCGTAAATTCTACTGTCAATCAGCGGATCCTGAGCGGACCCATGTCGGATCCGTGGATGCGTACGCGCCTTTACCGTAACCTTTGTATCAATTCGCGGGTCCCAAACGGACCCGCCGGGGAGGTACGGTTTTAGGAGCGGATGCAGTGCGGAGCCACGGCGGGTCCGCGATCCGCCTTCGTTGCGGATCCGTCACTGCGAGCAAGTGGACGCCGATACGGGTCCGTTCGCGGATACGTTCTGGAAGCCATTCTGACAACGGCAGTGATGTCTCATGCTTATACTTCAATGAGTGCGAGACATCACTGCCGTTGTCAGAGCGCGATCAGACCTCACTAAGCGAATGCTGAACGCAGTTGGACATAGTGGTGTATTAGAGGTAAAAAATGTTATAAGTACTGTTCGGTTTCTCACACAAACCGATCGTTTCGTGTCTTAGGACATCAATGTGTCCTCATGAGCCGCAGGGTTTAATTTGGATTTGTCTAAGCAAGTTTTATTTACTCTTATAAAAGAAGTTCCCATTGACCCACATTATACGGCTGACAGACGGCAACGGTTGGAGTTAAAAATCATCATTTGTGTTCTACTGAAGAAACAAAGTCACCTACATCTTGGATGCGCTGGGGGTAAGCTGATAAACATCAAATTTTCATTTTTGGGTGAACTATCCCTTTAAATTGTCATTGGACAAAATAGATTTGGGCTAAGCCCCGAATGTTTACAATGGCTGGCTCCGCCCCTGTTGTTACGTAATGGTGGTGTATCACACACAGGACGAGAAAGAGTAAAGTTAAACAAGTCTTTACTTGATAATCTACAGGGAGAAATGCAGAATCCAGAGCAGAACATACACCAACAAATTCCTTACATGAAACGAGGCCTGACAAAGACACACTGACAGAACTGAACTGATATACACACACTAATGAACTCAAATGACTAACAGCTGTGATGGTGATGATTAGTGTCCATGGAAACAGATTGTGGCGGGAAACTCAAACAAAGAAGCACGTGACATAAGAAAAACAAACAAACTGACAGTTCAAGTGACGTGCGGATGTGACAACTGTAAGATAATTAGTTGATTTATGATGAGCTGATATCGCGTTTTAATATGCTACCGTTCATAGAGATTTTTAGATGGATGCTGAGGCTTTTTAGGTCGAGTAGAGTCTGCGTTCTCTGACCCAGTTTGTTCACTGGCTTCTAACAATTCACTGCATGTGTTTTCTGCCAACTGGCAACCCGGGGTGGAGAATTACTATTGGGTAAATTGGCAATATGTGGTCTTGCACAGACCGAAACAAAAATAGACATTATGACACAGAACACAAATGAGTAAAATAACTGGCTGTAGCAACGGTTTTCAGAGAAACAAGTATGTTAACTCAGCATGTTTAATAAATATCTGCAAACATATTATGGTATTTTTTATGCTTTAGTACAGTCAAAAACTTACATACAGCACTTTTAAGCACCTCTGACAACAATGATCATTCTGACAACAGCAGTCTGGCACTGAGAAGCGAAAAAAGAAAAGAAAAGAAGATTAATCATGTGCATCATTTTTAGATTTAGATTTTTTGACTATTGTAGTTAATTAATTAAACGTGTTTAACGACATTAAGGATTTGATCACCACCAATGCATCTGCCTGATTTGATGCAATTTTTTTCATAGCTATAATTCCAATATTTGAATGCGCTGTGCATTGGATTTTAAACCATGGTAAAGATATTTGTGGCCAGATTTCACGATTCCTCAATTAATTTTGAGTGCTCGCCAAAATTTTAAATAAAAAGTAAAATCATAATTAGACCATTTTCTAAGGCTTCACATGTTTCTAAATGTTCACCGCTGTTTCAAAATAAAAGTTTAAACCCTCGCTTTGACTCTGCATGTTTTGATAACAGCATGTTGAAGAAATTACAGTGACTAAAGCATTTATATCATAAAGATGTGGACAAATATTAAAGATTAAGTGGATATTTGAATTAAATGTTGTTTGGCCAATATTAAAAAAGAATTTGATTGTGCTGTAACAACAATATCAATAAGTGTAACAAAAACAATCACCTAGCCATTTCAAAAATGGCAAGTTCGTCCAGGATATTTGCCTATATATGGAGAAAGCAAAGAACAAACAAGATAAATATATTTTTATTGCTTGGTGAGGGACATTTTCAAACAAGCAGTTTTGTTAAATATGCAAAAAAAAAAAAAAAAAAAGTGTATTTTGTACATAAAATGCTTTACTTGACAATTTATGAAATTGTCAAGTAAAAAAAAAGTACAGTAACAGTATCACCGCCCTCTCGCTATTGCACGTTTGTGTTTTGAGAACATCATAAAACCATCATTTACAGACAAAGCATTGTGAAATCGTTTACTTACGGTGATGCAGCTGCTGTCAGATCCAATACAGTGGGCTGCTTCATTTTTCAACAAAAGTTTCTTTGCAAACTCTCTATTACACTGTGCCTCGTTTACAAAACAAAATGCTCCTAACAAACATTATCCCTCAGCGCGATCCGGGATTCCATTAAATGTACTATCCGCTTGTGTCCGAACCTGGGATCCTTCTGAAGTCTGTACACAAAATCGAGTTGTTTAAACTGGACACGTCAAAGCAAACGTTCTTACACTCTTCCAGTTGTCCTGTTGTCAACACAAGCATGTAGTGCATGTCAGAAATGCGTATGAATACTATCTATGGCGCAATGATTCATTGATGTCTTGCTTTGGAATCAGTCATATGCAGATGTACAGTATTTGCTGTAACGTCACAAATCTCCCAATAATTCAATGCGGTAACACTTTACTTGAAGGGGTGTGCATAAGACTGACATGACACCTTCATAATCTTGACATGACACATGTCATGAATATGAAGGAGGTTTTATGAATGTTTATGACAACTGTCATTAAGTGTCATTCCCTCAGTTATGTCATTTTTAATGCAAAGATGACATTGTTTGAGATGTCTTTGTTACGACAACTTGACATAAACCAATGCATCATAACCTGTCAGTGTCTTTGTCATGACAACTTGACATTATTTAGCTTTATGGGTTAACATTACATTAAACTGTCATGTGGTTGGTTTTGACATTGGCTGTCATAAGGCCATTATAATAGTGTCATGAATATGTATCATGAGCTCAAGTACAGTGGTACAAATTGAACTTGTCATTAAAATGTAATTAAGTGACAAAACTCTGACAAATAATTTTATAACAGCGTCATGACTATTTTTCATTTCATGTTTTTTTTTTTTTTTTTTGTTTTTTGTTTTTTTTAAGTTTCCACCAACAGAAGTTCAGATAATAGACAATTTCAAATTTCTTAAAAAAGATGACACTGTTATAAAATAATGGTAACACTTTATTTTAGGGTCTTTTAACTAGTTGCTTATTACTATTAGCATTCATATGGCTAAAATATTGGCTATTTATTAGTACTTATAAAGCACATATTAATGCCTTATTCTGCATGATCTTATTCTACATTCTTAATCCTACCCAATACCTAAACCTAACAATTAACTATACTATAATTAACAGTAAATTAAGAGTTTATTGAGGGAAAAGTCATAGTTAATCGTTTATATATGTGTTCCCTATACTGAAGTGTTACCAAAATAATGTAATGTAATGTTAAAGGTCCCCTTGATCATGTTTTTACAAGATGTAATATAAGTCTAAGGTGTCTCCTGAATGTGTCTGTGAAGTTTCAGCTCAAAATACCCCATAGTTTTTTTTTTTATTAATTTTTTTAACTGCCTATTTTGGGGCATCATTAACAATGCACTGATTTTCACTGACGCCGCCCCTTTAAGAGCGACCGTGTTCCCTGCCACATGAGTTGTTGACTATATTACAGTGCATAAACAAAGTTCACACAACTAATATAACCCTCAAATGGATCTTTACAAGATGTTCGTCATGCATGCTGCATGCATGCTTCGAATTATGTGAGTAAAGTATATATTTGGATGTCAACGTTTTATTTTGAGTGAGTTTGAGGCTGTGTTCCGTGGCTAACGGCTAATGCTACACTGTTGGAGAGATTTATAAAGAATGAAGTTGTGTTTATGAATTATACAGACTGCAAGTGTTTAAAAATGAAAATAGCGACGCTCTTGTCTCCGTGAATACAGTAATAAACGGTGTAACTTTAACCAACAGTAGCCTACATTAGCAACATGCTAACGAAACATTTAGAAAGTTAATTTACAAATATAACTAAAAATATCATGATATCATGGATCATGTCAGTTATTATTGCTCCATCTGCCATTTTTCGCTGTTGTTCTTGCTTACCTAGTCTGATGATTCATCTGTGCAGATCCAGACGTTACTGGCTGTCCTTGTGTAATGCATTTGAACACTGGCATTATGCAAATATTGGGGTGGAGCCCCCGACTGTTACGTAACAGTCGGTGTTATGTTGAAATCCGAGTGTTTTCCGGAAGTCTTTTAAACAAATGAGATTTATAAAAGAAGGAGGAAACAATGGAGTTTGAGACTCACTGTATGTCTTTTCCATGTACTGAACTCTTGTTATTTAACTATGCCGAGGTAAATTCAATTTTTGAATCAAGGGCACCTTTAACCCATAAAGCTAAGTAGTTTTTCAAGTTTGATAATTAATCTGCTATGCCATGTTTATGACAGGTTATGATGTTTTGCTAATTTCAAGTTGTCATGACAAAGACACTGACAGGTTATGATGCATTGGTTTATGTCAAGTTGTCGTAACAAAGACATCTCAAACAATGTCATCTTTGCATTAAAAATGACATTATTGAGCGAATGACACTTAATGACAGTTGTCATAAACATGCATAAAACCTCCTTCATATTCATGACATGTGTCATGTCAAGATTATGAAGGTGTCATGTCAGTCTTATGCACACCCCTTCAAGTAAAGTGTTACCATAAATGCTTTGTTTTAAGCTCTGAAACTTACAGGATGCTTTAATTATAAAACAACCTCTTATATGTCAAAAGATTAAGGCAAATTTGACTTCTCATGCCATGGCCCCTTTAAAATCAAATCATACTGTCAAGAATAGAGGATTCAAAAATTTGTACAGTGCCAACCAGGCTTTACACAACATGAACAGCAAATTCTCAGTATTTTTTTTTATTAAGAGCAGAGCGCTCTGCCTCAGCCATTATTGGAAACTTTAGATCTGGCATTTAGAGGAGATGGTTTTATTTATTCATCAGCTGTGTCCTTTAAGATGGATGTACTTGCTAGATTGCAGCAGATATTTCATTCCTGTTCATAAATTCTGTTTTCATTTGGAAATGTTTCCTTTACATTCATTGCAAAGGTTGATGAATACAGGAACAACAAAGCTCAAACATTTTCAAATAAATGGATTTTACACTGAAATGAAAACATGATCTTTTTTCATTCTTACCTATAGTTAGTTTCCAGCCTCCTTGTTTGCGGTGTTCAATTGTCTGCAGGTCTTTATGAAAGGCTGCAATGACTCATATTTTTTGTCTGAGTATTTTAAGAAAGGCTTGTTAGTGGGACACTACAGGTCTTAAATCATACCATACAATCTTGCTTACCGAAGACAAAAACCTACTCAGTTATTATTTGTGTGTTTTCCAAAAGGTGTTTTAACCCCTGCACTGAGACTCAAGGAGAGAGAGGCCATGCAGGTTTGCCATTGGATGCTGAACTCAGTGTTGCGATGGCAACACAAATGAACGCTTCTATTTTTTGTTCTCAAATTGATGCCTTTGTTTTTGCCCTGCCATTCCGGTGGATTGTGCTGCCCGGGGATTTTGTTATCTGTATACAAGTATCTATGATTTAGACCTCACTTTCCAATAGAATACTATAAAACATGTTTTCCTATTTAAAACTTGAAATGACAACTGTTGTGAGCAGCTGACATTTAAGCACGAACATACAAATGTACAGAACAAGAAAATCATAGGCCTGAAGTAATGTATGTACTGTGTTCGTGTAAAAGTTTTCATCTTACATTTGTGATGCTTTTCTAAGCTAGACCTTGAAACTAGGGCAGTATACTGACTTTGAAAGATACATTAATATATTTTCAAAAATGATATAGGATAAGACGGTACAGTTTATCGTGATATTGATGTAGGATTGTCAATTAATCAACAGTTGCAGTTAAAGCGAGACGCAGGTCAGTGGAACAGAAAAAGCGCAATGTCTTAAAAAGATAAACTTATTTTAATTTTAGCGCCGTGATTTTAGAATGCTTTGACAAGTGTAAGACACTGCAAAAGATGCGAGACGTGAGTGCAACTGTGAAAAGGCCAATTCATCCTGCACTGACAGACTCAGACTGTAGCTCGTGTTTACATTAAAAAACAATGGAAATGTAGCACAGAGGAATGGAAAAAATGCATTCTTTGTGTACAGCCCTTAACACATCAAATCTGTTCCTTTTCCTGAGGCAGCGCCATAAAGAGCTCTACAAATGCATGCCGATAAAACCCTAGGACATGAACAAAAGTACATCCTAAACACATTTCGAACAAGGTGAACACAAACTGAAAGTACAGCCATTTGCGAACTGCACATTATTCGAAAGAAGATTAAAAAGGCATAAAGAAATAACTAAGATATAAGATATACGGTGCCCGCATATATCATCAATAAAGCCGGCTTCCAAAAAATGAGTGTGTAAGGAAACGTTCAAAATGTGATGATGCCAAATTGTGATGGCTAGATGACTGGGTCAGAGCATCTCCAAAACTGCAGCTCTTGTGGGTGTTCCCGGTCTGCAGTGGTCAGTATCAAAAGTGCTCCAAGGAAGGAACAGTGGTGAACCGGAGACAGGGTCATGGGGAGCGAAGGCTGGCCCGTGTGGTCCGATCCAACAGACGAGCTACAGTAGCTCAAATTGCTCAAGAAGTTAATGCTGGTTCTGATAGAAAGGTGTCAGAATACACAGAGCATCAGTTTGTTGCGTATGGAGCTGCATAGCTGCAGACCAGTCAGGGTGCCCATGCTGACCCCTGTCCACCGCCGAAAGAGCCAACAGTGACACGTGGGCATCAGAACTGGACCACGGAGCAATGGAAGAAGGTGGTCTGGTCTGATGAATCACGTTTTCTTTTACATCACGTGGATGGCCGGGTGCGAGTGCGTCTCTTACCTGGGGAACACATGGCACCAGGAGGCATTATGGGAAGAAGGCAAGCCGCGGAGGCAGTGTGATGCTTTGGGCAATGTTCTGCTGGGAAACCTTGGGTCCTGCCATCCATGTGGATGTTACTTTGACACGTACCACCTACCTAAGCATTGTTGCAGATCATGTACAGCCTTTCATGGAAACGGTATTCCCTGATGGCTGTGGCCTCTTTCAGCAGGATAATGCTCCTGCCACAAAGCAGAAATGGTTCAGGAATGGTTTGAGGAGCACAACAACGAGTTTGAGGTGTTGACTTGGTCTCCAAATTCCCCAGATCTCAATCCAATGGAGCATCTGTGGGATGTGCTGAACAAACAAGTCCGATCCATGGAGGCTCCACCTCACAACTTACAGGACTTAAAGGATCTGCTGCTATCATCTTGGTGCAGATCCCACAGCACACCTTCAGGGGTCTAGAGGAGTCCATGCCTCGACGGGTCAGGGCTGTTTCGGCAGCAAAATTGGGACCAACACAATATTAGGAAGGTGCTCATAATGTTATGCCTGATCGGTGTATATACATGTGTTAAAGAATTAGTCCACTTTCAAATAAAATTTCCTGATAATTTACTCACCCCCATGTCATCCAAGATGTTCATGTCTTTCTTTCTTCAGTCGAAAAGAAATCAAGGTTTTTGATGAAAACATTCCAGGATTTTTCTCCATATAGTGGACTTCACTGGAGCCCAAACGGTTGAAGTTCCAAATGTCAGTTTCAGTGCAGCTTCAAAGAGCTTTAAATGATACCAGACGAGAAATAAGGGTCTTATCTAGAGAAACAATGTAAAAAGCTTACGCTGTATGTCCTACGCCTTCCCTATTCAGCTTATGGAATGAATGAGGCACCAGTTTAGTTTTTTTTCCGTAAGTAGAATAGGAAAGGTGTAGGACATACAGCGTAAGCTTTTTGAAGAATACGGAAAGCGGAAGCATGTGAAAGGCGTTAATTTGTGTTTATAAAGCATATACAGTTGTATTTTTGTAGAAAATTACTGATCGTTTCTCTTGATAAGACCCTTATTCCTCGTCTGGTATTGTTTAAAGCTCTTTGAAGCTGCACTGAAACTGTAATTTTGACCTTCAACCGTTTGGGCTCCATTGAAGTCCACTATAAGGAGAATAATCCTGGAATGTTTTCATCAAAAACCTTCATTTCTTTTCGACTGAAGAAAGAAAGACATGAACATCTTGGATGACATGGATGTGAGTAAATTATCAGGAAAATTTTATTTGACAGAGAACTAATCTTTTAATAGCTATTGTAAACAATAAATACATTTTAAGTCTAATGACATAAAAAATTTCAGTCTAATGCAATAAAACAAAATCAGCTCATGAGGTACCAGTAATAAACTGCTCTGTCTCTAATTTATGCACTGGTCAGAGATCACCATCCTCATAATGACTTTCAGCAGTGCTTTCTCATGAATGTTAAATCACGGTAAGACGCTCATCAATAACAGCAGCATAGTGAGCATGTGGAGTCCACTGCTCATTCCTGTGGTAACATTTCAGTGCTGTGCTATAAGTGCTTTCAGCTGAAGTAAACAAGTGAGTAGATTATTGATTTATCACAGGTGCTTGAGGCACAGGTGGCCTGTAATTGAGAGACTGGAGTGGTGGCCGTTGGCTCGTATCAACACACAGCATGACACCGGATTGAACAAAAGAACATGAGAGTGTACACACATTTCTAATTATATTTTATTTCACGAATACACACTTACGTATAATCAGATATAGTACAGAATATGCGTATTTGGTGTGCTTTCCGAGAGGAAGGCACTGAGCTCGGAATTTGTCCCAAACCCAGAGGCTGGAATAGGAATTGAGAGTGAGGAGTTGGGGTGTGTGTGTATGTACATATATATATTTATCAGTAATCACCACTGGTGTCAAATGTCAGCAGTACTGTCTCTCTTAGCCAAACAATATTAACAAACCTTTTGCACTTGCTTTTTCAAGCATAATGTGTCACTTTTTAACATCATGGAAAACTACTTTGCTTATTAGCTGGCTATCATTCACTTAATAATTAACTGAAGAGAATGAAGGGGAACATTGAAGATTTATGTCCCTAGTCAAGATGTTTAATTACAAATAAATTATGGTAATACTAAATGACATATTGTATGGCAAAGTGTTCCTGCTGGTCATCTGGTAAATCATGGCACTAGCAAATCCAAGGTCATGGGTTTGATTCCTAGGGAAAGCACATTGCTTTTATTGCTTTGAATAAAAAGTGACAGCCAAATATGTAAACTGTGTTTGATGGGTTTATGAGAAAATATTGGCAACACATGTTTTTTTTTGTTTTTTTTTTGTAATAAACCTCTACACACATAACCAGCCCCTCTACATTTCTGAGGCATCACTTGTTATGTTTAATGTCATACCCACACACATGAAGTGCCAAAGCTAAGTTGTGTTGATCTAATTGAATGCTGGTATTTAGAGGCAGAAGTAGATGCAATTTATTCCATTTGAGCACATTTTCTCCACATCTGTATGATGTGTTTTGCTTTGATCTGCTCTTACTTGCTCTCATGTATCCTCACATAACCTTTTTTTTTTTCTTTCACTTTTCAATTATTAATATCCATTGCCCCTTTCTCACCTCCTCATATCACTGTTTGCACCATTGTGCTCTGGGTGGTGATATGTTTCCATGGGGACTGCATACACCCTCTTCTGTTTCTGTCACTTCACTGTGAGTGTAATTAAAGGATGTAGGTTTTTGATTAATCACTCTGGAAGTCTGGAGGAGTTTTAGGTCATTTTTCCTGTTTTTTCACTCTAATACTTGTTTTGGCTTGGCTTGTAACGCTTGAAATTGTTAATCAAGGGTCATTCTCACCCAAAAAGGGAACTTTTCTCGGCCTCATCTCAAAACTGTATGAATTTCTTGCTTCTGCGATGCACAAAAGGATAATTTTAGAAGAATAATGTTAATTGCTCAGACTTTTTTTTTTTTTTTTAAATATCATCTTTTGTGTTCTGCAGAAGAAAGACAGTCATATGGGTTTCGAAGGGCATGAGAGTGAGTAAATAATGACAGCATTTTCATTTTTTGATGAACTATACCTTTATGCTCTGATTGTATTTGTGCCATACTGTAAATGTCACAAAACACTTTTGTGAATATCAGTCTTTACAAGGGACTGTTTTTTATTTATTCATGTTTTTTGCTTGTTTTTTTTTTTTATTTTTTTATTTTTTATATGAGTTACATAGTGAAAAACATATTCACAGGTCTGATTGATTCACTAAGGGTGTCTGATTTTAACGAATAACTGGTTAATTAAGAACCAGTTCATAAGAGTAATTTGTTCACAGATTAGAATTAAACAGTGTGAGATATATATATATATAAAATCACATTTTTCTGTAATTAATCGTGGTTATTCACACCTAACATTAATGTTTTTTTTTTTTTTTTTTTTTTTTTTTTTATTGTAACACTTTCAAATTGCATCTCCAAAATAATGTAGAAATAACATAAAGATGGTATATTTAAAATATTTGTTTAATGGTGTCATTTTACTAAGCACTATGAATAAAGGCCAGTATCACTGATAACAGCACTGATACTGATATCTCTAAAAATGTATTTTGTTTCTCTCAGTTTAAGCCATTAATAACCATCAAACATTACAGTGTTGAAAGCTATCACATTTAACATTTTTTAATGGGCTTTAAAACATATCACTACTTTTAAATTAAGTGAACTTACATCAATCTTCACATAAACCCATTATAATAAATGTCACATTTAGCTGTGCCTTTCATATATCAAGTTTTTTTTACTGGCCCCTGTCGGGACACTTCAGATTTTTATCTGCCCTGCTAAAATGCACAAAAAAGTTTTTGTTGTTTTTGATCTTGTAAACAGTGCTTTAAGATTTTCAGGTAGGTCTAGCAGGTCAGTGTACAGAAACTGAACAATCAGACAGTCTTCACTGCATAAATTATAAGCGCTCCAGTACAGATGTGAGTTCTTTTTTTGCGTCTTATTGAATGGTTTAAAAGACAAGCATTTGTAGTTAAAAAGTGTATGTATGTATATATCGATATACCGATATACCGATCATTTCTCTAGATCAGACTCTTATTCCTCGTCTGGGATCATGTAGAGCTCTTTGAAGCTGCACTGAAACTGACATTTGGACCTTCAACCCGTTGAACCCCAGTGAAGTCCACTATATGGAGAAAAATCCTGGAATGTTTTCCTCAAAACCTTAATTTCTTTTTGACTGCAGAAAGAAAAAAACATAAACATCTTGGATGACATGGGGGTGAGTAAATTATCAGGAAATTTTAATTCAGAAGTGAACTTATCCTTTAATAGCACTTGAATGAATGATAGCATGATCATATACTGTAGCACAGAAAAAAGACGACAGAAATTTTTTCTCTGCTAGAGGTCGGTTATTCAAAACAAAGGCTTGATGACGCCTTGATTTTGCGGAATCACAGGATGTGTTGTTTTCACGTCTACGGCTGGTGGAAAAGAATCGGGGACAGGACTCAGGCAGAAATCATGTTAATGGATGTGATTATTAACGTTACTGGAGTATGAAGCAGAGCAGGAGCGAGTGTTGTGAGAGCAGAAAGGAGGCCACTGGAGCGATTGATTGATAATGAGAAACGAGCACGACACACGGATCGAGAGCAGCGGGACTTTTATTATGCCACAGTCATCGCTTCCGCTTCTTCCGGTCATGAGTATGTGGGGTAATGCAGCACTGTTTATCATATTAGATACATTTGTGTGTTGAAAGTTGTTATAGTTCTACTCTGTGTTCACTCGGCAGCTGATATGATACACTTGTTACACACTGCAGTAAGCTAGATCGTATTAGGCATGGTAAAACATGGTACTCGCAGTAAATCAAGAAAACGAGATTTAAACAATAAGACTTACTGTGTTTAGCAATACAACATGATTAGTGTTCTGTTGATGAATGTATCCAAACAGTTGCTCACCTGTCTAATAAAACACATTATAATTGTCTTTGGTGTTTCCATGGTTTCTACAAAATAAAACCGGAAACCGAGGGTAACGCGGATATGACGCCATTGATAAGCGACGCACAGACATGGTCCGTGTCCTGGTTAAAATTGCTTATTTCTCTGGATTTAAACATTCTTAGATACATTTGGGATAATGTAAGTACACAAGTCAACAAAATATATAACACTGTTCTAGAGTTTTTTGGATATTTTAATCCATAAATTTTACATATTGTGCATTTAAATATTTTTAGCACATTAAACTGAAAAAAAAAAATTTGCAAAATTATTATAATTGTTATTTGCGACTACTGTAGTCACAGTCTATAGCTTGGTAAGCACCGAGGCAGTTTATGATTTATTGTCTGCTGCTGCATCATTCTCACACAGCATCACTTTACACTACACATCTTTGGCTCTGCAGTTCGAGGTTAACCCATCAAAAGTGGTGCTCTGGGGCCTGGTTTCATAACCCAGCTGCGCTAACAACCTCTCAAAGTCTGAAATGTCGCTTAACCCAGGATTAAGTGCAGTGTGAAAAGCTCTTATCTCTCTCTAGCTGCTTTTCAGCTTAAAGGAGAATCTTTCTGAAGTCACCCAGTCATGAAATCATGATGGATGCTTCTACTGCAGTCATGTTACAAGCTTCATAATCAAATTTAAATCCCTGTCCTGTCTGTTCATTTTCATTACTTTCTCTTATTTCATTACATAAAGTTCAAGTTCTCTTCAGCAGAAAGTAATCATCAAACATGTTGGCAGCAATGTGGAAAATTTAGCCAAAACCTTTCAAAGACATTCATCACATTTTATGAAATAATTTCGAGCTCCACCTCGAAGTTAATCGTCAACCGGAAGACTTCACACATCACTGAACCTCCCATTAATAAGTCTCTCTAACACACTGTTCCAATAATTCATGTAATTATGTGTCACCAAGTTCAGTAGTTGGCTGTTGTAATTACAGCATTGCAGAAGAGAGCAGATCCTAGTCATCTGAATGGACTGTTAACTCTTCAGTGCTAAAGAACTTACAAACAGTCTGGTATAACAATTCTGCTCTGGAAGATATAAGCCTTTGTGTCTACAATCTCCATTGTTTTTAATGTAGGGTTTTGTATTTTTAGGAGCTTCAAGCTCTCTTTTTCTTGACTCAGTTGTTGTGCCTATACACAGTGTTTGAAGCTAAAGGACTGCTAGCCTATTTTAATGGATGGTGCATTATTCAGCATACAATTAACCTGAGTTATGCTGCATAAATATCATCTAATTATCAGCTTAAATACTGGAAGAATATTCCAGAAGAGCTCATGCACATGCTGTTATTTTTCATTCCTGCCTAATTATATCTTCAGATTAAAGTCCTGCAGTGTTTTTTAACATTTAATTAAGGAATAATTTTTTAAAATATATGCTAATGGTTCTTTTTTTAAATAAAACCAATGGTAAGTCAGAAGGTAATTTGTGGAAATTAATTGGAGCTGTAATTCAGTAATAATTAAGTACTGTAGTTAAAGTGCTGTAACTGCTTTTAGCAATTTTTTGTTTACTTCTGCCAGACTTCAGGACTGTTTACATCAATGAACGGCTGTTAGCGCATCTGTTGAGACTGACACAAACATTTGCATGCTATCAATCCAACTATTTTTTGGTTTGTTTCAAATGAAGAGGTGTTTTAATATTTTTTTCCCCTCACACTGCGAATAAAACTGGGCAACCAATAGGATTCACTCCTTTGGTCACATGCCCAGAGCCACTGCTACAACTTGATCACGCTCACAAATAGACTAATTTGCCAAGCGACAGTGAACGTGAGTCTTCAGTTTTCAGTGGCATTGCATAAGTTGTCATTTTTTCATTAAAGTTGCAAAAGTTGTAATATGATTTATCCTTGTTTCATTTTTTACATCACAAAAACAAGCTG
Source organism: Ancherythroculter nigrocauda (assembly GCA_036281575.1). Lineage (NCBI taxonomy): Eukaryota > Metazoa > Chordata > Actinopteri > Cypriniformes > Xenocyprididae > Ancherythroculter > Ancherythroculter nigrocauda. Next base: position 144,144 of record VTFQ01000755.1, on the reverse strand, counting down.
ACTGTTAGATGCTCTGAGCCCAATGCTCTGCAACTGAAGAAAACACATGGGAATAGAAAAAAACATCAGCAAACTAAGAAAACATCTTCATCAGTTTGACAACACGTGCTGCAAATACTCACAATGCAACCAAATGCAGAAATGCGCTGCAAATACTATGCTGTGGCATCGTGAGAGGTAGGGTATCACCAAAGGGTGGATTGCTTCGCAAATGGAGTCCAGGCAGAGATCAAGCCACTGGTTTATTTAATCATCAACTCAAAACTTCCAAACTTAACAACAGAAAAAACAATCAGCTTCTCTCACTATTCAGACATAGGCAGTGTTGCCAATTGCTTTCAGTTGTAAGTAGCTAAAGCTGGTCATTAAATGTCCCTAGATGATGACATACTGGTGAGTCCACTGATCTATATTAATACTATAAATATAAATCAGTGGGCGAGTCATGGCATATAGATAAGGTTTATCTAAGAAGTTGTCTCTTGGCTTTTGAAAACTTTGAGAACTCACTAAATCTAGCGACAAAATTGCTAAATTGGCAGCACTGGACACAAGCACCCTGCATCCCATTGTGCATACTATCCACCCTATCCGCCCTAAATAATACTGAATATTACTAATGTCACATTCTTTTTAGGATGGATAGTATGCACATTGAGACGCAGGCACAGTCTCTTTGTTCTCAGCTCATTAACAGCTTTTCTCCTTCACTCGCAACAGCTAAGCTTCCACCGCTGAGGAACCTGGTAACTGTAGTCCATGACTGGGTGGCCATCTTGTTTTGTAGTGCCCATGCTGCAACCAACTAGGCTGCATTCCACTCCACTTTTAGAAATGCACTCACAAACTACCCTAAGCACTTCCCCTCGGGGGAATCCTTTTCACTTCGTGAAGTGGTCAAGGGAAGTTTATATGGACAGACCCTCGCTCTCTCGATTTTGACAGAGGGAGCGAGTCTACTTCATATGTACACTTCAGGCAGCTCCATATACCACAATACAACACGATTGTGATGTCACCGCATATTGTTTAATTTACCCCACCAAAAACAACTCTATGATTTATTATTATTTTTTTAAATATTTAAAACACCCCAAGCACACATACATATAGAATGCTGCATTAAATAATTTTGTAAGGGAAAAAATTTAAATAATAAATCAACTCCATAGCGGATTCCAAGTGATCAAGAGCTTAGGACGTTCCAATTAAGCCCATTGCAAAGATTCCACCAGTAGTGGGCACTCAGATGTGCGTCATTGCTTACGTTGCATGAGTGCCCACTATTGGTGGAATCTTTGGAATGGGCTGAATTGGAACATCCTAAGCCCTTGATCACTTGGAATCCCCAGTGGAGTTGATTTATTATTTATTTTTTTTCCTTACAAAATTATTTAATGCAGCATTCTATATGCATATAGGTGTGTTTGTGTCGTTTTAAATATATATAACAAAATAATAATTAACATAGAGTGGGGTTAATGCACTTCAAAATGGTGGCAGGGATACCCCTGAGGGGAAGTGCTTAGGGAAGTTTGCAAGTGCATGTCTAAAAGTGGAGTGGAACGCAGCCCTAGATGGCAAATACCTTCCCTCTATGACACATGCAATAATGCACATACACTTAGGATGTTAAAATAATCAAAAAACTAACTTTTCAGGTCATCCACAACACCACTGACGAGTAGACAACAATAAGTTCAATAATGAACAATAAGTATGTCCCAGGCAGGTTCGTCACTTGTTGGGGTCACCTTGAAACAATTCCGTTGTGGTCTGTGCTATTGCGGTGTGTTTCTGTATTTGGTTGCGTTGTGAGTATTTGCAGCACATGTTTTGTCAAACTGATGAATTTGCTGGTGTTTTTTCTATTTTCTTGTGTTTTCTTCAGTCGCTGCATGTTAAGCTTTGTGCTAGCAGGGCATTTCTGTATTTGGTTCTGTATTCGGTTGCTTCTAAGCAGTGTGACATATTCAGGAAGGGAGAACAGTGTGTGCTAGCTTAGAGAACGGTACAATAGATCAGACATGAAGGACGGCGGGGTACGGCAGGACGGTACTTGTTTACAGATGTCAGATGCAAAGTACGGAGTGAGAGCCGTTAGGAGATGTAATGTGTTTTGGCTTGGAGTGGAAAATCAGAGAGGGAGAAGAACAGATGAGGCCGGAGCCAACGAGAAGAGTAAAAAAGAGGAGAGTTGTATTAAAAGAAATGGAGAACAAATGAAAGAGAGGAGCAGGGGAACGAGGGATGGATTGATTAAAGCTGTTCATTAATACATAGCGGGTAATGTCTCAGTCCCTCCGAGAAATAAGTGGGGGTGATTTGTGACACTGTGTGCCTGCAGAGTCAATTTGGAATGAGTGTGTTTGCAGCCAGCTCCCTAATAGCACTGGTGTGTGTGGCACAAACTGCTTATGAATTGCTTTCATATCATATTTGTATATTGTTATCCATTTCTTTTTGGCAATGGGAATTCAGGATTGAACCTGCTCCTCCTTTCATTTTGCATCACACGTTCAGTTTTCCAGAACTAAATTTTGAAGGTTTTACACGTTGGCTTTAAAAGACTTATTTTATTCACTCTACCTTGACTTAGTCCATATTCTGTTTGAAACTAGATTAGACAGTATGCCAAAAACAGCTGGCATAAAGCATTCTGCGGTTCATTGAATCTTCTGTTCTTTGCTTCCCTTGGTGCATTAATCATAAGGCACACCTTTGTGAATAAATTACTATGCCTTTCAGGTATTTACCTTGAACTTGTCTGCTCAGGATCTCTGAAACTATTTGAGATTTGAAAGCAATGATGAGATGCTGGTGTCGCGTGTCTCAGTTGCCTGGATACATTGTTAAAAGAAAGGCTGCTAATTAGAAGTGCTAATGTAATGGCTTCTTGTCCTCATAAAATGATATTAATATTTAAAATAAATTAGCTTAGCCTTTTCATTTCCCCATTACCAAACATTTTTGGGTAATCCATTTCAGTTTCATATTAACAGTTGTCTTTGAGTGGATGATGGTGTGATTTGTTTGAAAGTTTTTAAAGTTTTTCTTTATTTTCTCTGAATTGCATGAGTGATAAATTAGGGGTGTATATCTTTGGGTTTACAGCAAAATGATTGGTTTGGGATTCACTTGTCTTCAATTTGATTCAAAAGTGAGTTCAATTTGATTCATTAAACAACTTGATTGAATAAATAATAATGCTTAACGCTATAGTACGGTATTTTAACAAATTGGGATTTGTTGTTTTTTTCTTTGCATTTTAACCCCTGGTTTCACAGACAAGGCTTAAGCTAGACTAAAATGCATGTTTCAGCTGTTTTAACTGAAAGTAACTTGTACCGACAGGTCTTAAAATATGTCAGTACCATTGTTTTGTCTCAAGATGCACACCACACCACTTTTTTTTTCTAGTGAACATTTATAAAAGCTACTTAAATATCCTAATTGAACTAAGGCCTAATCCTGGCTTAGGCTAAGCCCTATCTGTGAAACCAGGCCTAAATTGACGGCCACGGAGGCCGTCACAGAGCTGCCCGCTCTCCCTGATACGGCCACGGAGCAACCTTGGTCTGCCCTGCCGCTGCCGTCCAAGCCTTCTGCCCTGCCGCCACCGCCCAGATCTTCTGTCCTGCCGCCGTCACCCAAGCCTTCTGCCCTGCCACTGCCGCCCAGGCTTTCTGCCCTGCCGCTACTGCCAAGGCCGTCTGAACCGTTGGAATCTGCCTGGTCTGTTCCTCCGGCACCACCCTGGCAATCAGCCAGGACTCCAGACCCACTGGAACCAGCCTGGTCAGTTCCTCCAGTGCCGCCCTGGCATTCAGCCAGGACCCCGACCCTCTTAGAGCCCCCGTGGTCTGTTCCACCGGCTCCCCCCTGGCCTTCGGTTGGGGGCTCTGGTCCTGGCCCACCATCCCTCCCCCTGATCCTCCTCCTGTCCACCTCCCTCCTGAGTTTTTGTGTTTTTCGTTTTTGTTGTCTGGTGGAGCGTCTGGTAGCCGCTCCTTTGAGGAGGGGTAATGTCATGATCACTAGTGAGAGTGCCCTAGTCAGCCACTAGAGGGCACTCCATCCTGGACTCTTGTTTTCACCCCTTGGACTACATTACCCAATACTCACTTCTGGACTTATTATCCCACTCATTGCACTCAGCTGTTTTGTGTTTCATCATTAGTGTCTCTCTATTTATACTCAGTTGTTTCTGTCCTTGGTTGTGGTTTGTTGTATTGTGACGTGCACTTTTGTTTCTCTGGTCTTTTGTTTTGTGGACTGTTTTCTGGATTTTGACCCCTGCCTGTTTTGGATTTATGATTGTGGATTGCCCAAATAAATGCTGCAATTGGATCCGTCTATTGTTTCTGTGTGTACCGTGACAATTTCAGTCGATTTCACTCATCTCAGTATAAAAAAACATGAAAGATCCACACACGAGAATAAAGTCAAAAAAGCTCAAACTAATTTATTTTCCAGAGGCCACAAAAAGTGCAAAAGTGCAAATGCGAAGTGCAAAACGTTTTCGGAATCAACCCTTCATCAGTGCCATGATTCCAAGCATACACCTGTATCCATTTAATAAGCTTATTACCATGATAATTAGAGAGAGCCGGACCTCGAATACTAACACCATAAAGGTAAATAGATATACTCATAATCAATGTTATACAATGCTTTAAAATTTCAAAAAACATATCATATATTTTCATATTTTCAAAATCCAAGATATACTATAAGTATACATTATTGAGGGTAAGCAGAAACGCTGTCCAGGTCACAATGTTCAAGGGCAGCCAATGAAGACCATCGGCTGGCATTATGCAGATTTCTTACAAACCTTCGTAGGTTACTGACGACTCGTTTCAGGCAGTTCAGAATCTTTTTTTTTTTTTTTTCTTTTGGGACTTTGCAGGCCTTTTACCTTCACAAATATAGCATATTACACGGTACATGAAAGGTAATATCTGAAAAAGCATAATAGGGGCACTTTAAGAGAAACATTTGAGACAAAGTTGATATTTAAATGAAACCTTATTGAGAACTACATTAAGTCTCAAAAACCCATCTGAAGGCCCATAACCCCTGGATTGTCCCCAGTGGGACCATTCTTGTAGTTACAAAGTCCCCATGAAGCCCAAAACCAAAGAATCCCCCAAGTATGGAACAATGGAACCCCAAATTTTGTCTGCCTCACTTGTGACACGTGTCAACTGGTCTTGGTTTGTTTGATGCATGGCACATGTAAATTACAGTGGCGTGCAGTGGTGTTCTGAAATGAGGAGGCACATTTTTTATTTATTTATAAATCAATGTAAATTCATGTGCATTACTCATGTGCATAATGTTGACACATCTTCCTTGTTAAATGAACATTACTTTAAATTACATAAAAAAAAAAAAAAAAACAAAAAAAAAACAATTCTATTTTGTAATTTTACATTAACAATGTATTGTAATAAATGTTCTCTTTATCAAAACCAAGTCAATCTCATCGAGTTAATGATTTAAGCATTTCTACATTCTTTCCAAAATAATAACTAATTATTAATATTTGTGTATTGATGATTTTCTTTTTAATAGTTATCTTAGGCTATTTTGGATCATCAGTCATGCTCCGTAAACACCGTCTGTAACAGACACAAATTGTATTTTTAATTTCACCAAGCTGATTGCACTAAAACCCCCTGCAGTCATCATGCTTTCAGTCCATTTCAAGTTTGATTTTGATGTGACATAAAGCGGTGATATCTAACTGGATGATCTGTTTACTTACTTTTTAATTAGTCTTCCCATTGACGCCATCATTTGTTCATTCAAGCTGACGCACGGAGCGTGCACGTCAACAAGAGGTGGGATTTATTGCACAAACCAATCATAACCAATTACATCCAATCATAGCACGATGGAGACATTGCCTCCTCTCAGGGGCGTAGCACCAAATTTTGGGCCCTGGGTACAAACCATCTTGCTGGGCCCCTGTACCAAATACCATAGTGATACCAATGGGTGGGGTATTGCATTTTTATCATAAAAACACTTAAAATGTAAACAAAATAAGCCACACTCTGATTAATATATTTTTGTTTCATTGTCAAAAGTACTACTAACTTGCTAAAATATCCTTTATTGTCACAATACCCTTTTTAAAGTGTAGGCTAAGTACAAGTTAATTGCTGATTATTTGTCTGTTTAAAATAAATGCAGACTATAGAATCACAGGGTACACTAACCGCCAAACTAGACATTCAGTCTTTGAATTACGTTTTAAAATAAGTCATTTTCAATCATTAAGATGTGCATTAAACTGAGAACAATCCAGTACTTAATGTAAGAGCGTGTGCGAGCTAATTTGCATAACAATGCGGTAAAATAGGCGCTAACGATCTGTGTTTTCGCGGGTGTTAGATTTTGATAATGGAGGGAAATATACAGTGTTTTCATGTAAAGTTCTGACTCTGGGGAGAACTGCAGCAGAAGAGGAGACAAGCTGCGCAGGCTCCGCCTCCGTCTGCTTCTCACTCCGTTATTTACAAAGAAATATTGTTTGCTCGCTATGTAGGGTGTGATACTATAAAGTATTGGTATATTATTCAAATAGAGTACGAACATAAATGTATGCTATTCTACCTGGAGTAGATATTTATGTTAAAACAATGTCAATGCTCGATGATGCATTTGTAGCTCACCTTTCTTTTCAAAAACCTGAGTGAGCAACTGCTTGCCCTCATTTGCCTTTCTCTCTTTAATCTTCTTTTCTTTTCGTTTTTGAGCCCCTGATTTTCCTTTCTTAAGGAAAGACATGACTCTTCCCCTGTCTTCCTAGTTCATATCACGGCTAACTCCAGCTCCTGTCTCATTAACTGATTCACCGCAGGTCCGCAGAAGCACCTGACCTGCGGGTCGTACCATTTACATTGATTCGAGAGGGGTGGTGGGGCCCTGCACAGCATGAAAATGACTTTTTTTTTATACCAAACCAGTGCCTAACTACAAGTTTAGTTTTGCACAGCAACTTTTTTATTTGTACATAAATGCTATACAAATGTTAGTGCATGTATATGTATGTATAGAAAACTGACTTCTAAGGGCCCCCCCCCTGCCTCGGGCCCTGGGTACTCGGTACCCTTTACCCCCCCAGTCCGACGCCCCTGCCTCCTCTCACGTGACTTTCCCCCATTCATTCTCAATTACCCCCCACAAAACCCACTGCACGCGGGGGGTCTAATGGTTTTCTATGAGAGCAAAGGGAGGCATGACTCCTGCTGTAACTTTACCTGCGGGTGTCGCTGTTGGGCAGTGTTCCTTAAGAATCACAAGTGACTTGCGCTTTTATTATTGTCATAATTTGTAATATTTGTGTTGTTTTATATGTAATATGGATTATTTTCTCATCCTATTTTTTTTTTTTTTTTTTTTTGAGGAGGCACTGTCTCCCTTGCCTCCTCGGAGGAAATGCCCCTGGTAAATTAAATAGACATATGCTGTTATAAAACTCAGTTTGTTTTTTAGTGCAGTGTTGTGTTAAAGAATGACATCTCAGATGCAATATCAAAGCAAACAGAAGAAGTCTGGTACACATTTCTTCTGCTTAGATTTACTTTATGCAAATGCATGTTTGCAAGCAGGGTCTTTACTAGCTAACTATTTGTGAGCATATCTAAGATATCTGTATTGAACAGCTTTTGTAAAAATACAGAAAGTAAATGTCAGGCAGTTTTACAGGTTCGGCTCTCTGTGTGAAACACATCAAATGTATTTCAAATCAAGCTGACGTTTAGCTCCTTCCAGGGATCCCTGGGTGGATCTTAGCTGTGACTCATCAGAGTGACCATCAACCACCCTTTATGCATGATAATGACTTCATGAAAGCAAGTCACTCTGACTACCGCTTGTCTTGAGTCACACCATATATCATCTAAAAGTCCATTTGGTATACATTACTGCACAGATAGACTATATATATATATATATATATATATATATATATATATATATATATATATATATATATATAGGGACTAAAATCCAGAAGAGTCTGTCTTTCCTTGAAAACAATGCTTTAATTGCTTAACTGGTTTGGACTGTTTGGATGTCAGATGCAGCAATATTAAAAGTATGGCAGAAAATTACAAATTATATACTATTTTGTCTAAATTAATTAAAAATTAAACACTAAAAACTTAAATTTCCAGAAGCCATTACTCCAGTCTTCAGTGTCACACGATCCATCGGAAATCATTCTAATATGCTGATTTGATGTGCAAGAAACATTTTTTATTATTATCAAATTAGAAAACAGTTGTGCTGCTTAATATTTTTGTGGAACCCACATTTTTTGGAGTCACACCATATATCATCTAAAAGTTCATTTGGTATACATTACTGCACAGGTAGACTTGAAGAATATATATATATATATATATATATATATATATATATATATATATATATATATATATAGACTAAAATCCAGAAGAGTCTGCCCTGCTTACTACGTTATTCTTTCATATGATACTTAAAGATAATTGAATGCTGGATACTGAGACCATTTCTCTGTCAGATTATCTGTTTGGTCTTGTCTTGTCTGATTAATTCTAGCTTAGAGTGATGTGACAGCTCCACAATCTCACAGTAAGTCAAGGAGAGAGAATAGCAGAGAGAATATTCTTATTAAGAAAAGATGGAGAGAACTGTGGCTGCAGGGATTTCAGGCACCCATTCTTGAGCTCAGCCGTTGCTCAGAGTACATCTGAAACTCTTATTACAGTTTATTTTGAGGCCCTTCATCTTCTCAGACAGTCTCATTTCCTTCAGGGCACCCGGTGTCATTGCTTGAGTGTTTGTGTTCGATATTGTGATCGTGTTTTGTTCTTGTATGCGGTCGTGGACAAGTGCATGCACGGCATGGGGTGTTGTCTGAGATTCATGGTTTTCCTGAATGAACACCTCGTATGTGTTGCTTTTCATCTAGTCAGTCATCCAAAACCTGGTTAACAGGTTTACAAGACTATTTGAATGTAAAGCTTACATTCCCTCTCCCGTAAAACAAAGGCACACAGACAGTCACAGAGATGAAATTATTTGACTGTCACTCAACCCAACAAATGACTAATTTGCATATTGATTAAAAACTCAATTTTGTTCCCCGTCGTCTTTAATTGTGTCGCACCAGTGGAGTTTCTTGATGGGTCTCAGTGGATCAGACCTTGAAGCAGAACCAGAAGGTATGAAACAGATAAAAATACATCAACAGTAATGAACCTGAATCATGAAAGATGAAAGAAATGGTGATTTTTAAAACAAAACAAGAGAAACGCACTGACAAAACTATTGGTGTGTTTGCGATTTGGACTTCTGGGATCAAAATGAGAAGATTTCCATATCATAATGTGTTTTTACATAATATCGCTTAACAGTCCAATTCAGTCTAAATTAAATTCAATGATGTGAGAGAGAAAACAGCAATGAAAGTCATTCGGGAATAGTACGAGACTGCAATCGACTCCATTTCCCTTGAAAAACGTATCGCGTGTCTGCTCGCTAACTGATTGCAGTCATTTGCATTGAGGATGAATGTGGCTCCCAATATCGTTATGCAAACAGAGAGAGACTCTTGGAGATGGTTTATTCGGGCATGGAGAATCAGTTTGGTGGAGATTAAATGTGATTTTAAAGCCCCTTCAATGTTTAGGATCATTGCTCTAGGAACACAAGGCATCCTCTAAATCATCAGTGATGACTTGCTCATATTAAGCGTGATGTGAAAGGAGAGGGGTTAGATGTGGTACAGCATTAGACTTTTAGATTGAGGTAATAATAGTCTGTTGCATTAGCACAGATAAGCTAAAAGGGAATGTTTACCCAAAATGAAAATCTGCAATAATTTACTGACCCTCGTGTTGTTCTGAAAATCTTCCTCATCGTGTTCCACAAAAGAAAGTAAGTCATAAAGGTTTGTATGGAAGTTAATTTCTGCCTCAACAAATAAAAAACATAAATTGCGACTTTATTTATTTATTTATTTATTATTATTATTTTATTATTATTATTATTTATTTATTTATTTATTTATTTATTTTTGCATTTGCATTTGCAACACTATATCTCACAATGTGACTTTAAATCTTGCAATTGTGACTTTATCTCGTGGTGATTCTCACATTTTATTTCTTAACTTTTCTTCCAGTTTTATTTTATTTTTTATTCTTAGAGACGGTAACAAACTTCTATAGGTTTGGCATGACATTAGTGTAAATAGAGTAAATAATGATACAAGTTTTGTTTTTTTAGTGAACTTTCTAATTGTTATGAACATAATTGCTATTCATAATTGTTCTGGATTCTATGGTTTAATTAAATTGAAATAATCAAAAAGGATGTCGAATCAATAGAATTAATACCATTTTAAAAATTGAAAGAAACAATTTTTAATTTTAAATGTTCTGGATTGTGTTTTATGATTTAATATATTATCAAAGTTGTGGTAATCAAATTAATGTATAATATCAATTAGGAGTTAGTTGGTAAGGTAGGCGTCATTCGTTCATTCGGCATATGTGGTCATACCACTGTAGCCTGCACTTTTGGTTTACTACTTCGACTGTTTGTTGATTTTCATATCTCGGTCTGATGATGTGATTTCGAAGCCGGTCACGTAGAGAGGCACATAGTATTCCCTGCAGGCACTGCATTTAAAACAATTATTTTTTGTTTAGGTCTGTTTTTAGCAGTATCCTCATTTCAGATCCATATAAGAGTACAGGTAGGATGAGCGTCCGAAAAATGCAAATTTTTGTTTTGACCGTGACTTAGTGCTTCTTCCTCAGGGACCATTTGAGTGACCCAAAGGTGGTGGAAGCTTGACCAGTTGTGCTGTGGACTTCTGATGTTGATGCACTTTTTTTCGTGCACAAGCAAGCCAAGGTATGTCAATGTACCTTTATTTTGACACTCTCCACATCTTCATGCAATGTCCATATATGCATTATCAGTGTCAATGAGTGCTTTCTCGTTTAAACTCACCTGGGCTCGACAATAAGGACTGCCTGCTGGCCCGCGAACAGTGCGTAAGACAGAACTGTTACTGTCCTGATCAGGGCAGTGCTGAATCATTACAAAACATACGAATCAGTTGCACTTGTTTTAAGCCTTGCAAATTTAAGCATTCAAGCGCAAACAGATGCAAAAGAGAAATTATTTTGGTTCTTGAGTGCTGTGTGAGAAGTTTTCTGTTCGTACACATCTATAGCGTGGACGCAGAAAGCATGTTCTCCTTCACTTCTTTTGTGCTTGAGCGGACAAATACAGACAAAATTTCTTACTGTTCTTGATTAAATAACTTTAATATTATAAATCTATATTTAATTTATACAGTGAGGATTATGCAGTGTTCATACAAACCCAATTCCAAAAAAGTGGGGACACTGTACAAATTGTGAATAAAAACAGAATGCAATGATGTGGAAGTTTCAAATTTTAATATTTTATTCAGAATACAACATAGATGACATATCAAATGTTTAAACTGGGAAAAATAAGTTGATTTTAAATTTCATGGCATCAACACATCTCAAAAAAGTTGGGACAAGGCCATGTTTACCACTGTGTGGCATCCCCTCTTCTTTTTATAACAGTCTGCAAACGTCTGGGGACTGAGGAGACAAGTTGCTCAAGTTTAGGAATAGGAATGTTGTCCCATTCTTGTCTAATACAGGCTTCTAGTTGCTCAACTGTTTACAGTAGGTCTTCTTTGTCACATCTTTCTCTTTATGATGCGCCAAATGTTTCCTATGGGTGAAAGATCTGGACTGCAGGCTGGCCATTTCAGTACCCGGATCCTTCTTCTACGCAGCCATGATGTTGTAATTGATGCAGTATGTGGTCTGGCATTGTCATGTTGGAAAATGCAAGGTCTTCCCTGAAAGAGACGACGTCTGGATGGGAGCATATGTTGTTCTAGAACTTGGATATACCTTTCAGCATTGCTGGTGCCTTTCCAGATGTGTAAGCTGCCCATGCCACACGCACCCATACCATCAGAGATGCAGGCTTCTGAACTGAGCGCTGATAACAACTTGGGTTGTCCTTGTCCTCTTTAGTCCGGATGACATGGCGTCCCAGTTTCGTCTGACCACAGAACAGTTTTCCACTTTGCCACAGTCCATTTTAAATGAGCCTTGGCCCAGAGAAAACGCCTGCACTTCTGGATCATGTTTAGATATGGCTTCTTTTTTGACCTATAGAGTTTTAGCCGGCAACGGCGAATGGCACGGTGGATTGTGTTCACCGACAATGTTTTCTGGAAGTATTCCTGAGCCCATGTTGTGATTTCCATTACAGTAGCATTCCTGTATGTGATGCGGTGCCGTCTAAGGGCCCGAAGATCACGGGCATCCAGTATGGTTTTCCGGCCTTGACCCTTACGCACAGAGATTGTTCCAGATTCTCTGAATCTTTGGATGATATTATGCACTGTAGATGATGATAACTTCAAACTCTTTGCAATTTTTCTCTGAGAAACTCCTTTCTGATATTGCTCCACTATTTTTCGCAGCAGCATTGGGGGAATTGGTGATCCTCTGCCCATCTTGACTTCTGAGAGACACTGCCACTCTGAGAGGCTCTTTTTATACCCAATCATGTTGCCAATTGACCTAACAAGTTGCAAATTGGTCCTCCAGCTGTTCCTTATATGTACATTTAACTTTTCCGGCCTCTTATTGCTACCTGTCCCAACTTTTTTGGAATGTGTAGCTCTCATGAAATCCAAAATGAGCCAATATTTGGCATGACATTTCAAAATGTCTCACTTTCAACATTTGATATGTTATCTATATTCTATTGTGAATTAAATATAAGTTTATGAGATTTGTAAAATATTGCATTCCTTTTTTATTCACAATTTGTACAGTGTCCCAACTTTTTTGGAATCGGGTTTGTATATATTTAATTACTTTTTAATTTCTGTGCCTGAAAACCTCTGTTAGACCTACCTGAAATTGGCATTTCATTTCATTTCATTTTTTTTTTTTTTTTTTTTGTCCCAATTGGGGTACAGGATGTGCAATTTTCAGAGAAATGTTTTACATATTTTGGTTGCATTTGTAAGTTGATAAAAATGTAACTGGTAGTGTAAAATAATATCATAATATTGATATATTGATGAATATACCCCTGAATCGAATCGTATCTCAGAATTTTTTGAGGTAGCGGCAAATATCGTATCTTTGGCTATGAGATTCGATATCAAATCGTATTGTGATGAAACGTCAGATTTACTCCCCTAGTAATTTTGATTTATTTATCCAAATTTTGCCAATTTTGGTGCCATTCTTTTTTTTTTTTTTTTTTTTTTTTTGACTGGATTCCATGATTCAGTCCACAAATCATATAGGGTCCTGCTGTACATAATATAAATGATGGAATGATGAAGGTTAAACATCCTGATAAGACGATACAACCTTCCTCAACAGGAGAACAGGAATTGTTTATTAATATGTTGCAGTATCATCTATAGGATTTCCAGCCTTTTTCCCCTTAGTAATTTTGAAAGATTGGCAATCTGCAGGTAATGTTTTTAATAGCATACTGGAGCACTGATAGATTTGTCCATAATCTTTGGGTCTTTATGAAACTCTTCTCAGTAAGAACTGTTGAATTGGCTGGGGAAAAAAAGGTATTTTGAGTCTCAGATCTTCCTCCTCTTCAGTCCCTCCAAAAGGTCTTATTATAGGTAGATGCACAGACTTGCAGCCTGGAAGATCATGTACTGTAATCTTTCCTCTGACAAGCATGCAAAAAATTATTTTTTCAAAAAATTTTTTTTGAAAAAATTTCTCGCTAAGTCAGGGTGACAGTTAAGTCACAACCATTGACAGATTCTGGCATAGGCAATAAAGGTAATGACTGCAGTGCTCCCTGAGGCAGCGTCTCCACATACCCGCACACTCCACTTCACTATAGCTCATCTGCAACAGTTTCACAAGATTGTGCCCGCTCTCCGTTCCGCCTGACTGCCGCTCCCATTCACAATGAATCGTGACCTTAGCAGGTAACTTTATTCGAGCAGCTCTCTTTGCTTCATTTCGCCACCCCCTCTCACGTCTGCTACTATCTGTCTGTCTGCTCATGGAAAAAGTCTCTTCATCTGCTAGAAGCCATTTTACCAGTGTACAGTTCTGGTAAATCACAGATTAAAATGCGATCTGGCCCTTTACAGCAAACCTGTTTGGTATTTAAATGAAAAATGAAAAAAATAATAATAATAATAAATGGAGCGCTGGTTTTAATTATTTACACTTCTTTGTCTATGTAGCTTTGTATTTTAAAATGCCACTAACAGGTTAAACCCCGAATGTCATTTTATATTTAGTGACACTGCTGGTTTTCATGACAGAGGACTAACAAAACAGTGGGTAAACTGCCTGCACCAAACCCACACATTAATTATCTCATTAATTCACAAGAATAACAACAACGCACAATATCATCCTGTTATTATAAGCACACACTGCTATATCTGCTGCTTTAAATACTCAAGCTCTTTAAACAGGATGGATTCTGATGGACTGTCAATGTTTGTAACATTCATCAGATGAAAAAAGATCATTATGAAAGTGATTCCAACTATATAAAAGTGTGACTATGAGGAATGATTGAGGATTATTTAAAAACATTACTGAAATACAGTACATATACCACTTTTGCTATTGCTCACATGCCAGTGATTTTCCCTGCCATAGGTTTTTTTCTTTTGGAATGATGACATTTCTGTCAGCTTTTCAAAGGGCATCTTTTCATCACACTGGCTCTCGGCACCAGGTTTTCTGACCTACACGTTTTTGTGAAAGAATTTCCCCCCAAAACACTGACATCCCTGCTGTTGTCAAAAGCATTATGTGAATCTTTCCTGTGCTGCAAAGGGGGATCTGAGGAAAATTGATGCTCTGGGAAACATTATGCTCCATTATGCAACATTGGCATGAACAGAAATAGCTGTCAGCACCCTTAGGAGATATGTCAGTTATTTTTGTCTGACGGCACCAGTAATTTGTGTGACTTCAGCTTTAAATGCTCTACATGGTGTACTGTCAGGAAAATTAATGGTACTGACTGAAGGGCAATTAGTAGGCATGTTCTGCTCTGCCACATGCTTCTCAAAAGCAGCTTTAAAAGGCCATATTTTGCACTTTCATTTTCCCTGAAGTCCATTTATTATGTTAGATAAGGTTTTCTGCACCAAAACAGTCATAATTTAGTTTTACATGACGATTTTCTCCCCATTTCTCTGACCTTACTTTTGTTACTGAACCCTTAAGAATTATTTATGTAAGTGATATTTACTTGTACTGGCATAGGCCACACTCTTCACACCACACAGAGTGGTCCAAATAGCTAAAAAAGGAGAAGCTAGTGTTATATAAATATGGGCAGTTATATGTTTTTTATCTTTTTTGTTTTTTGTTTTTTTTTTCCTTTATAGTTGTGGCGTAAATAAAGCTTAACGGTAGGTTTCTGGAAGTAAAAATCCCATTAATTTTCTCTACACGGGAATAGATTTCTTATGAAATATGTTTTTTCTATACTTTAAAGGATTAGTCCACTTTTAAATACACTTTTCTTGATAAATGTACTCACCCCCATGTCATCCAAGATATCCATGTCTTTCTTTCGTCAGTCGAAAAGAAATGAAGGTTTTTGAGGAAAACATTTCAGGATTATTCTCCTTATAGTGGATTTCAATGGCTACCAACAGATTGAAGGTCCAAATGTCAGTTTCAGATCAGCTTCAAGGGCTTTAAACGATCCCAGATGAGAAATAAGGGTCTTATCTAGCGAAACGATCGGTCATTTTCGAAAACAACACAACCGTTTATGCTTTATAAACAAAATATCGCCTTGAACGTACTTTCCGCTTCCGCATTCTTCATAACGCTTACGCTGAATGTCCTACGCCTTCCCTATTCAACTTACGGTAAAAAACGAAACTGGCGCCACGTTCGTTCCCTAAATGGAACAGGGAAGGCGTAGGACATTCAGCGTAAGCGTTATGAAGAAAGCGGAAGCGGAAAGTACGTTCAAGGCGATATTTTGTTTATAAAGCATAAAAGGGTTGTGTTGTTTTCGAAAATGACCGATCGTTTCGCTAGATAAGATCCTTATTTCTCATCTGGGATCGTTTAAAGCCCTTGAAGCTGATCTGAAACTGCAATTTGGACCTTCAAACTGTTGGTAGCCATTGAAATCCACTATAAGGAGAAAAATTCTGGAATGTTTTCCTCAAAAACCTTCATTTCTTTTCGACTGATGAAAGAAAGACATGGATATCTTGGATGACATGGGGGTGAGTAAATTTATCAGGAAAAGTGTATTTAAAAGTGGACTAATCCTTTAATAAACAGTTTTAAATCAAATACTTGTATACGTTTCCATTGTTTTCAATATGATGACATCATTTCCAATAGTATTTCTATCCCTTATTAAAGCCATTAAAGGGGACCTATTATGCAAAATTCACTTACATGGTGTTTGGGCATAAATGTGTGTTGGCAGTGTGTGTACACAACCACCCTATAGTGATAAAAATCCACACCTTTTTTTAACCCCTATAAATCATACGCAGTGTCTCAGAACAAGCCGTTTGCAGATTCTGTACAAAGTGACAGCTCATTTGCATTTAAAGACACATGCATGAAAATAGCATGTTTTTGCTAACAGTCAAAAATGGGTATTTACAACATGATATAATAAATAACCTGTGAAGTATTTTGAGCTGAAACTTCACAGACGCTGTTACGTCCCTGTGTTGTGGGAACATCTTAGATTCCCATTGGCGGAGACTGGCACCAATCACCGTCCGCCCACTGACGTCACAACCAATCCCGCTGTTCCAGTTGGTTTAAAAGACCGCCATATACCATTGTACACTGCTTTTTGCCTGTTACTGTACACACTAACTTTTGATATTGTTGATTCCTTGTGTTGTTCGTCATTGTGACTTTGTTCTGTTTTTTTTTTTTTTTTCCCCATCTGCCTGTTACTTGTTTGATTATATGTTACTTACAGTTCTTGTACTGTATTGCTGGTTCTCGATTTATTTGTAACACTGGGGAAGTGTGGACAAGTAATCATGTCACATGACATACATTGCAATTTGGTCCAATAATTAAAACCTCTGGGTTTTTTTTTTTCAGAAATAAGTAGTTGGAAATTACTAGTCAACCATTTTTTATATCAGCTATGCATTCTATTAATTTTGTGAATAGGTATGTTTTGTCATAGTGCAAATAAATATAGAGCCGAGTATCATCAGCGTAAGAGTGAAAACTAATGCCATGCTTCCTACTGATATCTCCCAAGTGCAGCATGTACAGGGTGAACAGCAACGGTCCTAGTACTGAGCCCTGAAGTACTCTATACTGAACTGGTGATCGATATGACACTTTTTCTTTTACTGCAAATTGATAATGGTCAGATAAGTATGATTTGAACCATGCCATTGCAACTCCGCTAATGCCAACATCATTTTGGAGTCTATTTAAAAGAATGTTGTGTTCAGTAGTATCAAATGCAGCACTAAGATCCAGTAACACTAAAAGAGAGATACTATGGCAAGCAAAATTGTTGGCAGACCACAGAAGCCCTTAGGACAACTTTATGTTGAAAGGGCAAGGAAGAAGGCGAGGAGTATTCTTGCAGATAGTTCTCACCCTCTTTTTAGCCAATTTGAGCTCTTGAAATCTGGTAGGTTAAACAGAATACCTCTTGTGAATGAAAATGTGTTTAAGCGATCATTCATTCCAAATGCTATCAAAATTCTCCATTCCTCAAGTGTTTCATAAATTAAATGACAGCGGCAGGAATTGTAATTTTTATGAAAAGTGAATTTGTCTGTTTTTTGTTCTGTTTTTGTTGTTTTTAACACTACTTGTATAGCTATTTTATGTACTGGTGAGCCAAAGACAATTTTCCCCCTCGGTGGACAATAAAGATATACAATACAATACAATACAACATACAACCTTGAATAGAATTGCTCCTCAGGAAGTCTATTACGTCTGATGCAATACTGTAGATGGTTGCATGGTTATTATTTTCTCTCTAATGGTATAAATCTGGCAAGTAAAGAAATTCATAAAGTCATTACAGCTGTGCTGTTTGGAAACAACCAAAAAAGTTGAAGCTTTATTTATCTTTAATTTAGCCACTGTATCAAATAAACACCTAGGGTTGTGTTTGATCTCTTCTAAGAGAGTTGAGAAGTAAGCAGATCTAGCACTTCTGTATGCAGTAACACTATCCTTCCATGAAATGTGAAATCCCTCTAGTTTTCTAGTTTTCTTCCAGCTGCGCTCCATTTTTCGGGCTGTTTTTTTTTTTGGGGTCGGGGGAGCGGGTGTGCTCGATATACCACGGTGTAGGACCATTTTCCTTTATCTTATTTAAGTGCAAAGGAGCAACCGTGTCTAAAGTAATGGAAAATACAATAGTTTCTGGTGCAACATCAAGTTCTTCTATTCAATCTGGTATGCTGAGGAGGAAGATTATTTTTAAAGCAATCTTTAGTGGTAGAAGTGATAGTTCTACCATATTTGTAAGAGGGAGTTGGTTTTGTAGCCTTGGTTAAATGGAGTATGCACAAGACTAGACAATGATCTGAGATGTCGTCACTCTGCTGCAGAATTTCAATGCCATCAACATCAATTTCATGTGACAATATTAGATATAAAGTATGATTACAACAATGAGTGGGTCTTGACGTGTTGTCTAACTCTAATAGAGTTTAGAATGTCTAGAAATGCCAATCCCAATCCATCTTTTTTACAAGGATATTACAATCACTAACAATTAAGACTTTATTTGCAGCCGATACCAACTCCGATAGAAAACAAGATAGCAAATTCTTTGCTAAAGTCGGTATGGTGCCCTAGTGGCCTGTATACAGTAGCAAGCACAAATGTCAAATGGGATTTATCACTTACACTAGAAAGCGTTACATAAAGTACCATCGCTTCAAAAGAATTATACTTCTGAGTAGACCTCTGAGTAATACTGAAAATATAACTCTAAATTACAGCAACACCTCCCCCTTTGTCTTTCAGACAAGGCTCACGTCAAAAGAGCAAGGAAAATCTGCCATTGTTGAATTCTTGATGTGAGCTATATGCAAAGCCTGCTAACATGATAAATATCTCTGCAGAGCCGCTTCTTGCCATCATTCTGTCCTAACAAATCTACCCTTGTTTGTGACCATGGAATCTGATATTTTGGAGTTTAGAAGCATCACTCTTACTCTTTTTCTCAGTTGAGGTTCTGCGGGTCCTCAGGCTTCCTCTGAGGGATGTTACATTGTTCTTTCATCTCTTCTGCTTCATGCCTGGCTTATTCTTGCTTGCTTGTATGTCCATGCTTGCTCCATTTGCACTGTTACAACAATGTTTGTAAATGTTTTGAAAGCTCAAGGCTCTCTCAGAGCTGTGTATTGAAGCTGTGGAATGAAACACTATTCCTCCACAGCCCTGAGGTTAACAGTAATAATAATGAAATAAAAATGATGGTTATAAAATGTGTAAGGACATTTGCATTAGCCTGAGGTTTCATATACCTGGTTAGTACAATACATTTGTCGATGTGATCTCACATTGGTGGACGGGCATAAGTATATGAACACTGTAGGAGCACACATCAGTGTCAGCGTCTCAGGAAACAACCTGGACATATGGCCAGTTCATTGCAGAAAATAATAAAAAGTAAATATTATATATATATATATATATATATATATATATATATATATATATATATATATATGGACATGAGAACAAATAGTATGCAAATCCTTATTTGTTTTCTAAAAAATAACAGTGTTGTTAAGTTTCAGAGGGAGTTTAGCCTCCCTTTTATGAAAAGGAGTCGACTGCTTTGTATTGTACATTTGTCTATGTTTACAGTCATTGCATACTTAAGATAAATTAGCATATGTTGGTGTGTATGTTCCTCTTTTATGTCATCTAGTTCTGCTATCCTCTGTGTCATCTTCTTCTGTTGTTTATAGAAGGCTGTTTCTAAAAATGTTGGCATTCCCTTTGTGCCAAAGATATGTTGACTGCTTTGCATGATACATTTGTCCATGTCTACTGTTATTGCTGTTTTTTATTATTATTATTATTATTATTATTTATTTGTTGAATATTCTGCATCACATTTTACAGTTTTATTTAATTTAGATTTAGCTATTTTAATAACTTCACGGTGGATCACCATACCCTTTAGGTTGCTGTTGATCTTAAGGAGTATCTAAAGTGTGAATATGAGGAGAACAACAGCATACCAGGTAGTTCCTCCACGATGTGTGATTGGCAGTGTGGTAATTCCCTAGCATGTTCAACACATCCACATATTGGCCTGAATGGGGCAAACATTCATTATTATGCTTCAACAAGTTAAGCATAACACAAAATAGCTTAAACAAAATAAAATAATTATATTGTGAACAATAAACGCAAATAATTATTCATTTCTATCACTTTATACAAATCAAAACTAGATATTTGTGTTACATAAAACAAACTGTGAAAGTCAAGTCATTCATTATAATTCACTACAAATTTGCTTTCGCTTGTTGATCTCTATACATATATTTTAGATATGTGATAATATCTAAATTACAGATCAGTGTTTCTGTAAAGTTTCAAACCACTACACCCTTTCCATTGTCATAACTTGGTAACTTGTGTATCATCTAGAATTCAGTATTTCTGACTCCACTTGAAGGGCACATAGATGTACTTGAGATTACTTATCTGTGAATGAGCTTTTCAGTGAGCAAGCACTCAAGTTCAGTTTAATTATATGAGATTTTCTATGTCTTGATGTATAGTGAGGTCCAAAAACTCCTCACTATTTCTCTCTGTCTTTTTCCCCTCATTTAACCTGGAAACTAACAAAGTTAAAGATATTAAAACATTTTAAAACAAAGAGAAGTTATGATGAAAGTCAATTTGAATTTTTTAATACCCTGCACTATTTCTAGGTCACTAACCAAATAAGTACAGTTTAATCTCAGGTTTTCTTGCTTCCATTGAACATTCAATTGACACATTCTCAAATGATACTAGATGTCATGATCAAATTGTATGCTGTCATTAAGACAGAAGCCAGTGTTAATTGTTGAAGTAAATTGTTATGCTAATAATCAAATTTATAATGAATAAAGTCACATTCATTTAGAAAAAAGAACTAAGCATGTTTGTCTAGTTTAGGTCTAGTCACACTGAATGTGCTGCAGAAGTATCTGCAAGCTCTTTAAATGGCAAGGGAATTATTTAAATGCTGTAACAGTGCATTATCGAAGCACTGTTCTTGTCCGACTAACACAGTAAAGCTACACTCTAAAAAATGCTGGGTTAAAAACAACCCAAGTTGGGTTGAAAATGAACAAACCCAGCAATTGGGTTGTTTTAACCCAGCGGTTGGGTTAAATGTTTGCCCTACCTGCTGGGTAGTTTTATTTAACTCAACTATTGTTTAAAAATTACTGTATTGCTTAATTAAAATGAACCCAAAGTATGTTGGAAATGAACATTTATTAATGTTCAATGAATAATTATTAAACAATAAACATTTATTAAATTGCTTATTAATAAATTTATATTAATAAACTATTAAACTATTAAATTTATATTAATAAAATATTAAAGCTTATTAATAAACATTCACCTTTTGTCTATTATAGTTGTCTCTAATTGCATCTGGTTTTTAATTTCCCAACTATTTTGGGTTCATTTTAAGCTAGCCATATAGCAATTTTTAAATAATAGTTGGTTTAAATAAAACTACCCAGCAGGTTGGGCAAACATTTAACCCAACCGCTGGGTTAAAACAACCCAATCGCTGGGTTTGTCCATTTTCAACCCAACTTGGGTTGTTTTTAACCCAGCTTTTTTTAGAGTGTAGTTTAGCACACTAATCTGAAGCTCTGTTGCAGTGCTTGTTTTATTGTTGGCCATAGTATGAGGTGTTTTAGGGTTAATACATTTTCCGTTTTTATTTTTTAAAGTGTGTCTGTGGCACGGATTATTAAGCACTCCAGTGGTGACAACTATGTGGCATCCATGGTTTTTCCTCTATTTTTCTTTATATTGGAACTAGAGCTCTCCATCATACGCTTTTGGTGGTACACGTGTCTCTGTCATCTGCAGAGATAGTCACCAATGCCCTGTAGCATTTTTTTTTCTTTTCTTATTTTTTTCTGTGTAGACATACACAGTCTCACAGACTGTCTGCACAATTACTTGAAACCTTTAAAGCTAAGAGACAAACACAAACTTCTGACTGTATTAAAGCTGATAAGAGGCTGATTATGAAAGCAGGGGTGTCCTGTGAAATGGATTTTGAAATGGATGACTTTGAACAGAGGAGAGAGTTGTCTCTCTTTTATTAGCAGACAAATTACAGGGCTTTTAGCTTGTCTTTTGGACAGTAAATCCTGATGTAATGAATACAGAATAATGAATGCACTCAGGTTAACCTCAAAGAAAACATGAAATGACTTGATGATGGCAGTTTTCTTTTTTGTGTTGACATGTTTCACATTGAAACAGGAAGTTTCAAAAATGCATATGCCCATGAGTGCAGGATGATGTCATCAACATTTTTGGTCTGTTTTATCGGAAGTGAATTGTGTATAAATCTGATATAAACTAATTCTGTCAACTATTAGAAGCACAATAGCAAACCCAGTACTGTTCAAAAGTTTGGGGTCAGTAAAGTTTGTTTATTAAGTTGGCTTGAAAAAGCCTACTGTTATGCTATTTTCTTCTGAGACTAAAATTTCCAACTCTAACTCCTCCTAGAGCTTTAACTCTACAAACTCCAAACTTGGGTCAGATCTTCAGACTGTTCTGACTTAGTGTGCTATATCTTTTCTAACTGATCGGACTTACGGTTTTCCTAAAAAAGACTGTTAAAGCTCGGAAAAATCCTATTGACTTTCATTGACGGAATGTTCAGATGAGCCAAGACTTTCAAATTCCAACTGTCAAAATTCAAATTTAAACTATGTAAGCCCATTAGACTCAAAAACTCAATTAAACTCAACTGCTATTCTATGTACTATTTCTAATCCATTGAAACTCATTCAAACTCATAAACTCATCTAATCTGTCTATCTATCTATCTATCTATCTAAGTAAATCTATCAAACTAAATCTAGCAACACCCTATCAACCACCCCGAGTACCCTAGCAACCGCATAGCAACACCATAGCGACCACCCCGAGTACCCTAGCAACCACATAGCAACACCATAGCGACCACCCTGAGTACCTTAGAAACCGCATAGCAACACCCTAGCGACCCCCCCAAGTACCTTAGCAACCGCATAGCAACACCTTAGCAACCACACAGAGCACCCTAGTACTCTATAAAAATTACTAAACTAAAACTGAAACTTTTAAAACTGCTTCAAACTTTTTGGACCTGCTTTTTCAAGCCAACTTAAAGTTTGTCTCGACAAACTTTTTTATCTAGTTTATTTATTATTTTCTTTAAGAAATTAATACTGTTATTCAGCATTGATGCAATAAATTGATTGCCAAAGACCGTAAAGACATTTATAATGTAACAATATTTCTATTTCAAATGCATGTTCTTTGAACTTACCATTCAGTAAAGAATCTTAAAAAAAATGTATCATTGTTTCCATAAAAATATTAAAGTCCCCCTGTAGTCAATAATTTTATCCCTTAAAATTTATCTTTGATCACCAAATTGACATATATAAATGTTTTTTTTTTAAATGAGAGAGAGTTTTTAAAATGTTTTTTAAATACTTCATGCCTTAAAATAGCTTGAATGTAACTCTACACCCTTGCCTCATTTAGTATACGCGGATCTATGAATATGCTAATTAGCCCCGCCTCCACTCGCTCACGCCAGCTCAGAGATCCACTCGGTCAACTTACTGAGGTTAACGCTGCACAATAGTGTCACTCTTTACAACATTGGACACATAACGGTAATTAATATGATTAGCCTTTTGCTTGACTATGTCATCAAACAGCTAATAATGTGTTGATAATGTTACACAAACCATGTTCCCATTCGCCAACAATCAGTATCCTTACAAACACTTACAGCTCAGAACGTCAGTGGAGAATATAGTTCATCATAACATCGTAATATACATAATTTACCCGCCATATTGCTAAATCTACACGATTTTTCATATAAACAGAAAAATATACCGGGATAACCTGGCTTCTCTCGAGACTCCTCTACTAGTTCGCTGTTAATGATATGCTAAAGCCTGCCGGCATGTTGACGTGATTGGTTACAAGGTAGTTTGTGATGTCACAGACACCAGTGATTTCAAATTGTATTTTTTGAGAAAATACTCAGCAATGATGTTGAGCATAGGAGACTTCATTCAAAGACATAAAAAAAATCTTACTGACCCCAAACATTTGAATGATAGTGTAGATTGCCTCAAAGCTAACAGACATGGACTAAAAGCCACAAAACAAATTTTGATGTGATTTTGATTTCTTTAACTATATAATCTGTCTCATTTATAGGAATGTTGCTCCCAGGCCAAGAAGAATATTGATGTGTCCTACTTGGGTAAATCATGTGAAGCATTTAAGCTCTTGTCTTCATATATGCCAGAATAATGACTTTTATCCTGCAGATCATGGACAGTTGTGATGTGTTGTTGTTTTGACCGAGGACAGTACAGCCAGAAGGAGAGAGCAGAATCTTTATGTGTTTTGTTTCTGCAGCTTTCGCACAGTGTCACCCCTGGGATGTTAAGTTACAGGGACAGTGTCTCTGGAGCTGGTGTTAAGTGCTTCACTCAAGAGCACAATAGTGATAAGTGAAGGATCGCCCTATAGGGGTTAAACCTGCAGACTTTTTAGTTGAAATCATAGATCTCTACTACTTAATTAATCGTGATCACGATTTCTGCTTCTCTTGATTAATTAAGCATAATTTCTGTGATATTGGCCTGCTGGTTGTTTATCATGAAAACTTTTTTTTTTTTTTCTTTTGACATTTTTGTTTTATTGCATCAGTAACAAGCCTCCACAAGCTTTCATGTTTGGGGTTGCCAGATGTCAAGAGTTTAAATACCCCATTCAGTGCTTTTCTCTTAAATTGATACATTTTCAAGTCAAGTCACTTCATGAGCATTTCACTTAATTTGATAAATATCATCATATCATATACACACAGAAATTCAAATGTCGTCACGACATCCCTTCATGACATTCGAAGGTCCTTACAACAGTTTAGACAGTAAATCTCTGTTGCAGCGATTTATTTGATTAAAAAAAGCAAAGTTTTGTTTATATTATTATGTGAAGACATTTAAAAGAGTGGTTACATTTTGATCAATGATTAAAGTTTTAAGATTTAATTTGATTACCACTGTTTTGTCATCACCAAAAATAGTATATATAGAGTCTTCATCGGTGTCCCTAGTTTTCTAAATAGTGTAGTTTTTATAGTAACCAACTTCTTGTGTTTTTCTTGTTTTGTGTCACATTATATTTTGCCCATCTTTGAAATGAGGCTTTTTTAAAATTCTTCATGTGTTGCTTTGGGAAGTTTGGGAATGTTTAGTTAAATGCTGCTGTTCTTCAATATATTTTTCATGCAATTATATAAAATACCAATATATAAAAGGGCCTTCGCACCCGGGCTCACCGCCACCTGGTGGCCTTAGGAAAACAGTGAACAGTGGGCAACATGCATGTAAACTAGTAAATACAAGGGAAATATGGCAAAGTCATTTCAAAGGGCCACACTTCCTGCTGCCAACAGGTGGCACTTTGACTGTAACTGAATATTGCCATGTAGATGTGTTCAGGGCAGGACTCTTCTCAAACATGTGAAGTTTGGAGCAGATCAGACATTGTATGCCTGAGTTACAACAACTTCCTGTTTCGTGGCGTTAATCACATACATTAGCACTTAGCCAAGTGTTTCATGATTTAACATGTTTCTAGCATGTTTGGTACTTCGTGGCATATTGAAATGTGTTTCTGTGAGTGAATTACAGTGTAAAGCATGCCATTTTCCGTTGCCAGCAGGTGGCGCTATGACTAACTGAATATTGGCATGTAGATGTTTTCAGGCCAAGACTATATTAAAACATGTGAAATTTGGGGCAGATCGGACACCTAATGCAGTTACAACAACTTCCTGTTTCATGGCGAAACATCAAACTTTGTCAGGCCGCCATAGACACGCCCTTCAACAAAAACAATTTAACATCACAACGGCCTTTAGATTAGACTGACCAAATATGATGTTGATCTGATTAAAGCTCTAGGAGGAGTTCATCTGGAAATGGCAAAAACTGCCAAAATTTTGCAGAGAAAATCAAAAATATCTTACTTCCTGTTGGGTTTTCAGATTTTGCACCGGGGACTTTTTTGTAGGTATTTGGCTGTTACATGTGTCTTCTGAATTTCATGAATTTTAAACACATTCAATTTCATGAATGCCGCTTAATTGAAATTTTGTAGGCGGTATATCAAGCCATTTTGCCACACCTAATTGTGAAACCCATATCAGACAACAATTTTCACCACTTCTGACGCGTGTGCAAAGTTTTCGAGCATGTTTAGACCCTCAAAAATGCAATTAATTTCGGAGAAGAAGAAGAATTGGCCGAACAATCACAATAGGGTCCTATTGGTCCTAATTTGTTCCTGTTGTGCTAGTCAGATTTATGTTTAAAGGGCTGAAATTTTGAAATTTTGTCATTATTTATTAACCTTCACATTGTTTCAAGCCTGCAGGTTTGACATAATGATATTTGTGACCCTGGAGCACAAAACCAGTCATAAGTCGCACGGGTATATTTGTAGCAATCGCCAACAATACATTGTATGGGTCAAAATTATCGATTTTTGTTTTAGGCCAAAAATCATTATGATATTAAGTAAAGATCATGTTCCATGAAGATATTTTGTAAATTTCCTACGGTAGATATATCAAAAATATATTTTTGTGAGTGGATGTGTATTGCTGAGGACTACATTTGGACAACTTTAAAGGTGATTTTCTCAATATTTTGATTTTTTTGCACTCTCAGATTCCAGATTTTCAAATAGTTGTATCTCAGCCAAATATTGTCCAAACATCAGTGGAAAGCTTATTTATTCAATTTATTATTTATTATTGATTTATTTTTCAAAAAATGACTCTTATGATTGGTTTTGTGGTCCAGGGTCACATTTGGTCATGAAACATGAGATCCTATGGCATTTGATGTTATTAATGTCCAACCTGCTTTCTATGCACCATATCTGATTTGACAGCTGCATAATGATTTGCATGAATCAGAGTAAATAACGCAGAAAGCTATCGTAATACTGGGTATATAGTTTTATGATCAACTTTTTTGGCACTTCATTAGTGCATTTTCATCCTTTTTGCTCATAGTATTAAAAAGGTCTATGAAGAGTCTTCAAAACTTCTCTCTTTTTATTCTACAAAGAAAAAAAAAAAAAAACAGCATGCAGGTTCTGGAATGACACTAGTGTGAGTAAACAACGACACAATTTTCATTTTTCAGTGAATTATACCTAGAATTCTGTCCCTCTAAATGACATGTTCATTAATTTATGCCAGATAAATATTGCTTCTTTATTTTTAGCTACTTTTTGTTAGTAGCTTGACTACTTAGGCTTCTCTAAAGCTGGTCTCCATAGGAATGAGTGAGAGTTACAGCAGGCTTACATTAGTATGCACTCAGGGACTTTGCACACAATAAAAGTGTCACCTTTTTTTCTTCCCGTTCCTCCCGTTGTGACCCTGGAGACTGTCATTACCCATCCTCCCTTCTGTTCAACCTCTCCTCCTTTCTTCTCTCTGTCTTTTGTGCTCATTTTCGCCTCTGCCCATATTTAGGCTCTAATTACACAAACGGTTATCGCATCATCATATTGGCTTTGACTAAAAAGAAAAGGTTTCTTCACCTCCCATTATATTTTCATATTTGTGTTTTCCACAGGTGATGGGGCACAAGCTGATAGGATTTATCATCTTTGGGCTTAATAATACCCCACCATCCCTTGCTTCCTCTTTCTATTGAACTGATGAAATCAATATGGCTATGCACATTCTCAAAAGCTTGAGCATTTTAATAGAACCACATGCAATTTTGTGCCATCAGGCAGGTGTGCAATGAATAGATGCTTTGTATCAGATCCTCAGATTCATTCCATCCCTAAATTCAATGAATGATTGAATCAAATGGATGAATGGGACCGCGCAGCATGAGAAGATTTATCAGCAGATAAGAACGTGGGCGAACAAATGAATGTGAAATGGAAAGTTGAGGTAGACAGACGTCGGAAGTCTAAATTAGAAAATAAATAGAACAAAATACAGACTCCAGACTTTTCTGTGGAATCAATGCAAAAATATTCAGTAAAACATTTGAATAACAAAGAAAGGTCTGAACATGTACATGCGCAATGAGTATTTACTTCAGACCTTTAAGTCTCAACTTAAAACTCATCTATTCACTTTGCTCGGTAAATAATTCATTTTCCTTCCTGCTTCTCTGTCTCCCTTTTTTCTGTTTGTATGTTACACGGCCACTCTCTTCATATAGGCTAACTGATGTTTATCATCTGATTGCTTGACCTTTCATGTTAATTATCTGTAGTTATTTGCTGTCAACTTCTGTTCTTTTGAATGTCCCTTCTGACTGTTATATTTTGTTTGTCGATTGTATTAATTTTGTGAAGCGACCTTTGGTTATTGAAAGGCGCTATAAAAAATAAATATATTATTATTATTAATTGAATGTCCATGAAAACTAAAAAAAAAAACTGAACAGTGACATTAACTTTTAAAGTATATATATATATATATATATATATATATATATATATATATATATATATATATACATATATATATTGTTAAATAATTAAAATATATAATTTGATATTATTTATGTTACGTTTTCTTTACAAAGAAAATTTGCAATAACAACTGGACATTAAACTGATTATTATACCGTAATTAAGCAGGTAAATCCAAGACAATAATAAATTCATAAACACTTTCAAAAATGATGGAATACATAGCAAAACATTCTGATTGGTTTATAATTTTCAGCCCATTCTTTTCTTTTTCTTTTTTCTTTTTTCTTACGCTTTTTTTAAAGGTGCCATAGAATTGAAAATTGAATTTACCTCGGCATAGTTAAATAACAAGAGTTCAGTACATGGAAATGGCATACAGTGAGTCTCAAACTCCATTGTTTCCTCCTTCTTATATAAATCTCATTTGTTTAAAAGACCTCCGAAGAACAGGCGAATCTCAACATAACACCGACTGTTACGTAACAGTCGGGATCATTAATATGTACGCCCCCAATATTTGCATATGCCAGCTCATGTTCAAGGCATTAGACAAGGGCAGCCAGTATTAACGTCTGGATCTGTGCACAGCTGAATCATCAGACTAGGTAAGCAAGCAAGAACAATAGCAAAAAATGGCAGATGGAGCAATAATAACTGACATGATCCATGATTACATGATATTTTTAGTGATATTTGTAAATTATCTTTCTAAATGTTTCGTTAGCATGTTGCTAATGTACTGTTAAATGTGGTTAAAGTTACCATCGTTTATTACTGTATTCACGGAGACAAGACTGTCGTTATTTTCATTTTTAAACACTTGCAGTCTGTATAATTCATAAACACAACTTCATTCTTTATAAATCTCTCCAACAGTGTGTAATGTTAGCTTTAGCCATGGAGCACTATCAAACTCATTCAGAGTCAAATGTAAACATCCATATAAATACTATACTTACGCGATTAGACATGTTGCATGACGAACACTTTGTAAAGATCCATTTTGAGGGTTATATTGGCTGTGTGAACTTTGTTTATGCAATGATAGAGTCTAGAGCTCTAGGGGGGCGGAGAGTGCGAGAAATTAAAGGGGCAGCAGCCCTGAATCGGCGCATTTCTAATTATTAAAAATTATTTTTTAAAAATCTATGGGGTATTTTGAGCTGAAACTTCACAGACACATTCAGGGGACACCTTAGACTTACATCTTGTAAAAAAACGTTCGATGGCACCTTTAAAGTCATTCTTGCAATTTCAACAAAACCTCATTTGTTAATGAGGCTCATCCAATCCAAATTTTGAGTATCAGTTTTATAATTCAGTGCATAGAACTGAACTCGTGTTAATGTCATTTCTGCCCAGTAGCAGGTGGATTCCTCAAGTCTCCTCAAGTGGATGTGCAGGACGACACAAGGCCACTGGTTTGCATGCAGCACTTAAATTTGCTCCTGGAAAGAGGGTCATGGCCACAGTGTCCTACGTCTCCCTGAGGCACAGGCTTTCTATTCTGAAGACATCCCTCCCTCGCTGACAGCTATCGGTTGGTAAATCCCTCTGACCAACACGTCAGATTCAAGGACAAGACAGATAGCTGTTAAAAAGAAGACGAGATAGGCAGAAAGAAAGAGGAGGCTCAGGTCAGTCATTAAATCCCTTTGCTCAGTGGCCTCTGTCCCTCACTTCACTCCCTGAAGGCAATCTTATCCCACCGGTCAATCGAAAGTCTTTTACAGCCTCAGATCTATTCCCCTGATCTGTGCTGGTTTTAAGATTACCAAACGGTATTATCACTTCATCTTCAGAGCAATCATTGTCTTTTTCTACCTATATTGTTGTGAAGGAGATAGCTACCGTTTATGTCTATATCTCTGAGTCATGGCTAGTCACTTCTTGAGCATTAACATTCAGCTCTGTTCCACGGCCCGGCTGTGTCTTTGTGTCAAGAATCCTAATTTCATGGAATATATCATAGTGATTAGGAGTCATATTGAAGCTGAACAAAATCAAGAGAACCTGAGATTGCAGTCTGGATGCCTGTCATCTAAGCAGCCTGTTCAGCATAATCGGCACAGATGGATAATTAAGTTCAAATGCTGTGAAAGGCAGAATTCAGGCATGTTCGAATTTTGATACCTGTGGGAGAGTTTGATTGGCAGTCTTTGACAAAGGTGGCTGCACATTTTTAATCTTTAAACAATGTTTATATGTCTGTGTGGTGTTTTTGATATGCTTTAAGACAAACCATGTGCAAATTCCTATGTCAGCATCATTGCTGAATATTTTCTCCTTAAATCTGCACTGAGAAAAAAAAGTCTCAAACACATGGTTTGAGGTTGCTGGTGTCTGTGACGTCACAAACTACCCTGTAACCAATCACGTCAGCATATCATTAATATGCAAGTCATTTCATGTCATTATTATGTGATTATTTTGTCTTCTCAGGTGTAAATGACCCATTATTCATGATGATTCACGCCTCCACGCATACTGTGTTTCTTGACAAAAAGTCTCTTACAAAAACTAAATCAAAACTAAAACTTAACTTTTTTGTTTTTTCAATAATCACGCATAAACGTTATTCCTTCAAAAACACAAACATGTACAGACATGTTCCTCACATATTATTGTAGCCTAGTTTGTGCTGAATACAGTGTAATGACACTTGTGTCATTAATATGTTTATGAACAACTGAAAAAAGCACAAATGTCAGGGCATTTCAAAACTTCTCCAGGCCCCAAATCAGCCTCAGACTCCAGAGGGTTAACAGCGAACTTGCAGGGGAGTCTCGAGAGAAGCCAGGTTATCCCGGTATATGTTTGTACCTGTTGGCCAGGTCATTGTTTTAACATTATCAACACATTACTAACTTTTTTGTTGAACAAAATGTTAATTATATTAATTAGTGTTTTGTGACCGATGTTGTAAAGAGCTTGTGCAGCACTTACCTCAGTAAGTTGACCGAGTGGATCTCTGAGCTGGCGTGAGCGAGTGGAGGCGGGGCTAAATTGCATATTCAAAGATCCACGTATATGAAATGAGGCAAGGGTGTAGAGTTACATTCAAGCTATTTTAAGGAATTAAGTTTTTTTTTTTTTTTTTTCTTTTAAAGAAAAAAAAAAAACATTTGAATATGTAATTTTGGTTATCAAAGATGAGTTTTAAGGGATAAAATTATTGACTACAGGGGAACTTATTTTATAGATGAATATTTTGAATCCATTCACCAAAAAGATTCCTTTAGATTTGTTCACTGATTCGTTCAGTGTCTTTTTCTGCAGGTTGCATCCTTGTGCCAGCAGGTAGTAACAAGTAAGTGTATATTTGTGTTTTGAATGAGTCAAAGGGGTCACTGAATAAAGCAGTAAATTAATCTGAACAAAACAGTGAACGAATCTTGTTTCGGTCCTGAATGACTCTGAATCATTCACTGAACTGATTCTTTAGTAAACACATATGCTGCATCCGAAATGGCATACTCTATGAGTAATGAACATTTAATTACTTTACATCCATTAAAAAAGGATACTTCATAGTATGAGGTATGTATTATGAATGCAATCCAGACGTACTACATTTGTCATGTTGTCATGTGACCTACCAACATCAGCTGCGTCACTTCACAAGTGGCCTCATGGGATAATAAAGTGTTCATCAGATGCGCACTTCGAAATCTCGCCGGAAACAGTAAGTCATCTGGGTACTTTTTTTCCTGCTGATGTATGAATACTGTGAATTCAGATATACTACTCTTTTCATGTTCTGCTTTTCACCTGCTATATAGTAGGTAAGTATGCGATTTCGGATGCAGCCTCACAGTAGTTGTTAACAGATGTAAGATGATTCATTCAGTGATTCAATTGGTTTCATTGACTGATATGTTCATTCAGTGACTCTTTTAGCTGCTCATGTTGATATGCCAGTGGTGACAAGTCAGTGGCTGTTTCTCAATTCCAAGAATGCCTTCTCGTGGAGACTGGTCTTGCCAGGCTAACTTAAAAGAACAAACTCTGAAGGATACAAGGACACAGAACGCATCTGTGTGAGAATTGAGATGTGCTGCAATCTTTTTGCTCAACTGACTGTCCCAGCATATTATAAGTAGCATCCAATGCACAATAAATGCAACATAACATCACAAATGTCATAACTTATTAAAACTTTTATTCCATTTTATTATTTATAACATTATTTTCATAGTATTTTATATTGTCTTATTTTACCACATGTATTTGTGAAAATTAGTTATGCATGTTTGATGTTATTTATGCTTTGTAAGATTCTGTTTAATATATGCCAACAAAAATATTGCAGGCTTTCTTTAGGTCTTTATCACTTTAAAATGAATCTAAACAAAACATCAAATGTTTACTTTCACTGAGCCGTCACGTATTTGCGAGCTTGCAGTGGGAATCTCTTAAGTGAGAACAAGATGTTTAAAGCTTACAGGCTTCCGTACCTCATCCGGCCACAGCATCTTCTGGGATTTCTAACAGTTCAGTTCTCACAAGTGCATTTTGCAGCTTTAAAGTGCTCCCATGAGTGTTTGTCTAAAGCGCTCTGTGAAGAGTTTCAAAGGTTTCTATTTACAACGTGTTTTTGCAGAGTTGCGCTTTGTAGCCAATCACAGACATATCTGTTGAGCGTATGAATGCAATGGCATCAGATGTTAAAATTAGTCAGATTCAGCATGAGTTCTGCATGCTCATGAATCCTCTCATTATAACCAAGTATAAACACAATGTCAATAAGAGTTTCATTGCATCAAATATTTCCCTACTATATAGTTTGTGAAAAACAGTATACCAACATAGTAGTATATCTGAATACGTAGCATTTGAAAAACAGTAGGTGAAAAGTCCCCGGATGACTTACTACTTTGATGCACATCTGATGGACACTTTGGCCCTGTTTACACCTGGTATTAAGAACCTTTTTGGTTGACCGGATCACAAATGGATGATGCTAAAAACGGGTATAAATGGGGTCTAAAACATTTTGAGCTTGTCAACTTTTGACCACTTCCAGATGTAGTTAAAAACGCAAACAGCTTCAAAAGACCACCTATACTCTCTGCCTACTGACCTAATGCGTGAACATAATGGGAAGTGCACTCGCCAGGTGGGATTTAAACTTTGTCGGCCTAAGACCCAAGTTTGGTTTGAAGGTGAAAAATGTACCAAGCACAATGTTCTCTCACCATTCCTGATTTATAACATAAACTCACTGTGTTTGGTGTGTTCTTGTGGCTGTTTGAGCAGAAACGAAAGCTGCGGCTCTCTTTATGTTTTCCCATCTTCTCCGTGCACGCTAATAAATTGCACAAGCTTATTTTGTCCATTAGATTGAAAGATTTAAAAAAAAAAAAAAATTGTTGAATTTAATTTTTTTAGGGAACTGTCAGCATTGGCTGCAGATAATGATGAGAAAAGTCTGGATCTAGGCACAGCAATTCTTTTAATAAAACAAAAAAACTCAAAAATAACAAGATACTCAAGAGACTAAACCTGGCAAAACATGAACAAAACCATCACCCAACGATATCTATTGCAATGAACTGAGGAAAACACAGAACTTAAATACACAAACCAAACCAATCACTGAAATGAATCACAGGTGCAAACATTAATCGAACAATAAAAACACCATAGCATGAACAAAATCCAAACCAAAACCAAAGCAAACACAGATAAACCCTGAGGGCATGCTAGGAAATTCAATTAAAAAAGACTCAAGAAATGGATATAAACACACCGAATTCCCTGTACGATCAATTATAGATTTTTAGATGGGAGCTTAAATATTTTATATTTATTTTGAAAAATTTCAAAAGAATTCTTGTGAAAGCCTCTTCTGTTCTGTCAACAAAATTCTTCACTGTTTCTGGAGAGGCATTACAAGATTAAACTATGGCCGTTTCCCATAATCCCTTCCTAATTTGATGTATTAATATCTACCAGACGGACAGGAAGAACAAGATATGCCACCAAGGAGAAGTAAAGGGCTATTAGATGTTTGCCATGACGATTTAGATGATGAAGCCTCTTAGGCTGACATTTTTTTTTCTGTATTTATGAATGCTGAGTTTTGCATTCTCATGCTCATTATGGAAATTAACATCCACAATGGCTCTTCAGGAATGAAGTTATGATGAGCTGAAGATGATTTTTGGAAATATTATAACCTTGATTGCAAAGCTTAATGAGGAATCGCTCACTCTGAAATATTTTCATATGCATGCGAATTAATAAATTCCAGTTACTCTATTTATTTAGCCTTTTATTTTCTTAGAAAAGGCAAGAGAAACATAGCATGATGCATGCAGGCTGGATTCAAACCTCAATTCATGTGAGCATCCCAATTCAGAGGCTGCATCCTTTGAAGGCTGATCGCATCACAGCGGTGTGACAAAAGCTATCCCATTTCCTTCAAATGCAGCCTTGAAGTGAAGGATACAACAGATGCAGTCTTTGTGTCCTAGCTTACCCCAGAATTCACTGCGTGCCAGTGACAACAGGATTTTTGTGAGAGAAATTGCCGGATTACACTTTTAAATGCAAGTATTGGGTTTCAACTTACTCAGATATGTAATAATACAAATGTAAAAATAAACAAAAATAAAAACTTTAAAGCGGTTCAAATGTTGACATCTTAATAAGATGTGATTGTATATAGTTTATACTTCTTTATTTTGTACATAAATGAATCAAGGTGAACATATTTAGACAAGTTGCTAATCATGTTTTGCTTTCAGATAACTGAATATAACTTTCAAAAAAAGTCCAGTACAAAAGTTACTCCTGCTCGTCAACGACAGCTGTCACAGCTGCTAGGCAACAAGAGCAATCCTCCATAGCTAACCGTCCCATTTAACAATGCTCGGCCTGACCTTCATGGACTTTGATGGTGTGATCTTTGAAGTCAGAGTCATAGAATGTTTCTATTCAATCTATCAAGTAGATTATCTTCTTCTTCCTCCTACACTCTTGAGTCTATGACTTACAGGACAGTCTGAATATTAACCACAGCAAATATAAAGTCTCTAACTCATTCACTCTAGTGCCACCAACTGTCCGAAGCTGCATCTACGTTTATGCTCACATACTAAGTTTTTAACCTATGATGTCATTTTCCATCATGAACATTTTTTCCACCATTTTGAATTTTCCTGCAAACCTACTTTTTCGAACTCGTCCTACACAGCAAAATCCTCAGAGTTAAATCAACTCTGATCAGAGTACATATGGTCCCTCTCTAAATAGTGTTAAAGTAATAATGAAGCAGAGTTAAAGTTAAGGAGATAATTAAGCAATTCATTAGGCGATGATTGAGCATAAGTGATGAACACCTGCTGTTAACAAGCAGAATCACTGAAGAAAAGAGAGAAACAAAAACTACAACTGACTTTATCTCTGCTTCAGTGTTACTTTAACACTATTTAGAGAGGGGTCATATATACTCTAAGCAGAGTTGATTTAACTCTGGGGATTTTGCTGTGTAGACGGTTTCTCTGACAATTTCACCAAAATTGTCTTACATCATCTTTAGACAGTGCTGGCAAAAGTCAAACCAAACCGTTCTTGATTAACGCAAGGACGAATTTGATGAAAAGGACATCAAAACGGATGTGCATCTATATCTCCACAACTCATCGTACTGAGACTAACCTTGGTACGTGTCATAACAAGCATGACCTGAGGCTACTTGCAGTGTTTTGGCACAGCGCCACCTACTGGTCAGAAGAAACTCAGTATTTATTATCAGCACCATGCCTTGAAGGTACTCAAAATGTTTCACCACCTTGTGGTTAAAAATTATAATGAAATTAAAAAAAAAATTTTTTTTGATGAGCTTTGCCTATTGTCATTATACTGGTCTCAGTACATTCCTGTGAACATGCCGAAAGAACATTGAATCTCACCTGCCATTGGTCAAACAAACAGGTATTCCATTTACAAATTACACAAAAACTCCACAGTAACTGTATAAAAATCCACAGTACCTGTTAAATTATGTATGAGGTAATATGGTCATTTGTATGTGCCTTTTTTAATCTTTAAAGCAATTATGCCTTATTTCCAAGGGGGAAATAAAGACATGCTTCTTGCCAAGCACAGGGTAATGATACATTTGTGTGCTTGCATGTATTTGTATGTGTGGCAAGACATAAATGAGAGGTGACATTATTCCTCCAGAGGATGACAAGACAGCCACATTAACACAGGAAGAGGCAGTGCCTGTGTGACTTAGTGTCAGCCAGGGAGGTGAGAGAGACAGACAGAGGAAGAGAGGGATTGAGATGTATATCTAAGACAGAAGGTTATCTCACAGTTTCCTGGAATGAGCCAAGACATTTGCCTCTAGCCATGAATGTAACATCATGATGGTTAAAGCTTAAGGCTGTATGTTTTTACTCATATGTTTACAACCACATATCAAACCACAACCAATGGTAAACGATAATATCAAACCAATGGGTGTCACATTTAGGTGTTGCAGTATTCAAAACACACGACGAAGGAGATATCTTTGAGAACATTTAATGGTGTACAAGAAACAAGGAAAATTACCAGGAAAGTAACTCGCAACATAAACAAAGCTAGA
Source organism: Ancherythroculter nigrocauda (assembly GCA_036281575.1). Lineage (NCBI taxonomy): Eukaryota > Metazoa > Chordata > Actinopteri > Cypriniformes > Xenocyprididae > Ancherythroculter > Ancherythroculter nigrocauda. Next base: position 106,653 of record VTFQ01000755.1, on the reverse strand, counting down.
CACAGAAACTGAGGGCTTATACACAAGGTGAACAAAGGACTAAATGAGACTAATTAACAAGACACAGCTGAACTGAGGACACTAATCAAATGAGTAACCTAGGATACAAACAAGGAGAACAGAGGATGACTGAACTAATTAACAGAACAAAGAAACTCAAACATGAACAGGAAGGAGAAACCAATCAAAAACAAATTCATAATGAGAATAAAAAAGTTTAATTTTTATAATGATGTCTACTCAAATGGTCTTTATTATATTATATTATATTATATTATATTATATTATATTATATATTTTTTTTCTTTTGGATATGATTTTCCATTAATGTTTTATAATAGCATTTTGTAATAAAAAATGTTGTTTTACCCTGTTGCTGAAGGTAAATTGACCATAATTTATAGATGTTAAATATTTATAAATGTTAAAACAAAACAAAACAAAACAAAACCTTTTAATCTAAAAAAAAAAAAAAAAATTCCTTAGGCTTTCAAGGTCAAATGCATGTAAATTTTGGCAAAACCCATGTTATTCAAATCACTTAAAAACCATTAATCAAGTGCTGGTGATTAAAGCAAGTTTTTAATGTTTTGTCAGACAGTTGTGTGCTTCAATGCTTGACCTTCAGTCAGGTACATTATGCTCTGCATGTTCTAAATGCCGTCTACATCCATAAAACCTTTCCCTCTGGACAGGCATGTACAAAAAAAAAAAAAAAAAGAAAAGAAAAAAGTCCACCTGTCAGTCTTTATCTTCGTCATGCATCATTTATAAGCATAAACTGATTCAATTCACGTGAAAGGACAAATAAAGCAGATGAGTTGCCTGAGCACAAAAGGACAAGAATCCAGAGGGCAAAAGTGGAGAGATGTAAATAAAGATTGTAAAGTTTATATGAATTTAATTGTTTATATGAATTGTTTTATGTTTAGTTTGCATCTTAAAGGTGCCGAAGAACAAAAGATGTAATATAAGTCTAAGGTGTCCCTTGAATGTGTCTGTGAAGTTTCAGCTCAAAATACCCCATATATTTTATTTATTTTTTATTAATTTTTTTAACTGCCTATTTTGGGGCATCATTATAAATGCGCAGATTCAGGGTGTGCGGCCCCTTTAATTCTTGTGCTCCATGCCCCAAGAGCTTGCGCTTGCCTTAAACAGCAAACACAAAGTTCACACAGCTAATATAACCCTCAAAATGGATCTTTACAAAGTGTTCGTCATGCAACATGTCTAATTGCTTAAGTATGGTATTTATTTGGATATTTACATTTGATTCTGAATGAGTTTGATAGTGCTCCGTGGCTAAAGCTAACATTACACACTGTTGGAGAGATTTATAAAGAATGAAGTTGTGTTTATGAATTATACAGATTGCAAGTGTTTAAAAATGAAAATAGCGACGGCTCTTGTCTCCGTGAATACAGTAATAAACGATGGTAACTTTAACCACATTTAACAGTACATTAGCAACATGCTAACGAAACATTTAGAAAGACAGTTTACAAACATCACTAAAATATCATGATATCATGGATCATGTCAGTTATTATTGCTCCAGCTGCCATTTTTCACTATTGTCCTTGCTTGCTTACCTAGTCTGATGATTCAGCTGTGCACAGATCCAGATGTTAATATTGGCTGCCCTTGTCTAATGCTTTGAACATGAGCTGGCATATGCAAATATTGGGGGCGTACATATTAATGATCCCGACTGTTACGTAACAGCCGGTGTTATGTTGAGATTCGCCTGTTCTTCGGAGGTCTTTTAAACAAATGAGATTTATATAAGAAGGAGGAAACAATGGAGTTTGAGACTCACTGTATGTCATTTCCATGTACTGAACTCTTGTTATTCAACTATGAAGAGGTAAATTAAATTTTTGAATCTAGGGCACCTTTAAATGCAAAAAAGACATAGGAGGCATAGACACAGACAATACCTGCAGCAATCATAAGCAGAGACACTCTAGAAAGCATTTGCAACAGTATGTAATTCAAACGCTCAGATTAATAAAGAAAGCAATAATGAAGTATAGCTGCAAGCAGCAATTAATGGGGCCAAACACAAAAAAGGTATGATGAGTTGTGCAAGCATGGCTGGGAGCATAAGACCAACTGCAATGAGTAATTAATTTTTTTTAATTACTCAAAATTATGGAGCCCAGCACATGACATGCATGGGAAAAAATGGCTAAATCGTGTGCACAATCTGCTAATTTGTTCCCAAATTCCTCAGTGCATTAAATGAGAACAGTTTGGGCAATCAAGAAGCTTTTAGTAACTTCTTGCTGGCATAGTTTGAAGATGATCTGATTCATATTTGGTGAAAATTGGACCAACGGTCTAGGAGGAGTTAGAAGAGGTAGGTTTATAAAGAAAAATATAATGGTGTAAAGAAAGTTTGGCCGATTATGGCATAATTCGTAACTGTTTGTGAAAACCTGGGGGAAAAAACATTAACAATTCCCTATGGTATGAATGATTGTATATGAATGACTAATGCCAATAACCTGATCGTTATTTTCATGGTATGGCCGATAATTGATAAATGGAAAATATTATAATATCTATAAAATATGTTATATTATTTTTGTCTAAATAAAAATAATTAAACACAACAAATTAAAATCAGTCAATTTAATGTTACAAGTGAATTTAGACATTAGAGCATTATAATGTACAGTATGATAAATGGATTTTCATTTGGAGATTTGCTAAAAAAAAATACATTTAACACTGTTTTTGTCATGTGTAATTAACTTTAAGTGAGCTTTAGATGATGGCAAAGATAATGTCAATGTAGAAATTAAATATTAAATATAGGCTCATAGCCACCAGTAAATTCTATAATGGCTGCAGATAGCTCATTTTGAATAAATACATGATGTTAGCTAACTGCATGATTTGTATTATCTTAGAAATGTACATTTTAGATGTATGGACAGTACGTTCACACAGTTACATTTGATAACAGATCACTCTAAATTGTAATTTAGAATGAACCATGCATTTCCTGTAAAGCTGCTTTGAAAGTATATGTATTGTGAAAAGTGCTATACAAATAAATGTGAATTGAACTGAATTGAATATGGTACCGATATGTCCACTGGTGACCAAGGAATTATGCACTACAACTTTAAGAACATATTTCTACCTTATCTGACCCTTAAAAGGGTGTAACCTAATGTAGCCAGGTTGATTGTCATTTTAATTAATATATTTGACTTGAATGAAACATTTTGATTGATATCTTACTATATGAAGTAAATTTTTTTTTGCTGTCTAATATAATTTTTACTGTGTAGTTAGTTCAGTGCTTTGTGCGAAAAAGTCATTTCCCTAATTAAAGGTGTCAATCATCTTTAAGTGCTTACCCTATATCCCTCCCTGTGTCAGTCATCTCTCAAACTCTCTTTCTCTTTCTGCCTCTTTTCTTATCAGACTTATGCCACCTTAAAAAACAGCACTCTCAAGACAAAACCATCAAAGGCCATATCTGGTGTAACATCATAGTCCAACTGAAAGTTCACAGGAACATTAATTTCAATAAACTGAAAGTCACACTTTACTTGGAACTGTGTTGTTCCATTTTACAGATGTCATTCTGGAGTATCACAAGTACCTTAAGCTGTGATCATTGCACACTATTTGGGAGACCAAAATTGGTAGAACAAGCCATGGCTACAGATTCTTAGCTGGTGTGGATCACTGATGCATTACAAAACCACAAAACCATCTCTACAGGTCAACAACTACTGTATTGTGATTACCTAAGAACCTACAGTGGAAGTGGCATTGACTTAAGATCAGTTTCCCTCTCTCTCTCTAGTATAAAAAGTGATTTTTGTTCCCCATTCTGTCATTTACTCATCTTCATGTTGTTTCAAACATGTTTCACTGACTTTCTTCTGTGGAACATATATTTCAAACTGTAATTCACTGAAACTCTTGTCTTGACATCCACAATTGCTCTCCTTTGATGGTTTAAGAGAGAAGTAGTGATAGTCAAATTCATGGACAAATACTTCATATAATATATAAATATACAATATATAATAAATAACTTTTCTATGTTATTGCATGCTATAGTACATCAGATTATAAAACTGTATCAAAAATATAAAGATAGATACCATCTTAGACAAAAAAAATTGCAAATTCCCTAACCTACACTGTTAAAAATTGTCCTGTTAAAAAACAGTAAGTAACTGGCAGCACGGTTGCCAGCAAGTTACTGTTAAATTAACAGTGTCTTGCTGTTGTTGAAATTTACAGTTTGTTACTGTTTTTGTAAATACAGCATAAAGCTGTTATTTTCTACATTAACAGTAAATTACTGTCAAAAGTATTAACAGTTAATTAATGTTTATTTGCACTTTTTAACTGTAAGCTACAAATGTTATTATATTGAGAAATGGACTGCTAAGAAAAAAAGGTGTAACTATTTTTCTAGATATTTCTTTGATTTTATTAATTACCCCTTAGAAGTCTTGCTTTAAAACCATAATACAATGTACAAATATATCCTTTGAAACATTAAAAATTTAACACAATGCAGAGTAACTTCAAAATGTGCTTTATTAAAACTTGAAAAATAAAGCCACTTTAAATCACAAAATATTCTCAAAATTACTTACCCCCATGCCGTTCCACACCCGTAAGACCTTCATTCATCTTCAGAACACAAATTAAGATATTTTAGTTGAAATCCAATGACTTAAAGAGGTCTACATAGGGAGCAATGACATTTCCTCTCTCAAGATCCATTAATGTACTAAAAACATATTTAAATCAGTTCATGTGAGTACAGTGGTTCAATATTAATATTATAAAGCGATGAGAAATTTTTGGTGCGGCAAAAAAACAAAATAACGACTTATTTAGTGATGGTCAATTTCAAAACAATGCTTCAGGAAGCATCAGATCATTGTGAATCTGTGTGTCGAATCTGCAGTTCGGAGTGCCAAAGTCATGTGATTTCAGCCATTTGTCGGGTTTGAACTGCGATCTGATTCATGATTCGATAGACTGATTCATAATGCTCCGATGCTTCATGAAGCAGTGTTTTGAAATCGGTCATCACTAAATAAGTCATTATTTAGTTTTTTTGCCGCACCAAAATATTCTTGTCGGTTTATAATATTAATATTGAACTGATTTCGATGTGTTTTTAGTACATTATGGATCTAGACAGAGGAAGTGTTATTACTCCCTACGTAGGCCTCAAGGAGCCATTGGATTTGAACTAAAATACCCTAATTTGTGTTCTGAAGATTAATGAAGGTCTTACGGGTGTGAAACGACATGAGTGTAAGTAATAAATGACAAAATTTTCATTTTTGGGTGAACTAATGCTTTAAGTCCATTAGCTTCTTAAGTAGACTGGCAACCCGAGTGTGATAAGTCTTGTCCACCCTTGGTGCCTTTTTCAGGATTTATTCCAATGAAGCGTCTGAAAAACAAATGCATACATTCAGAATTAGTGTGGGTAAAAGTTTACATAACGAGAATGTGAATAGAAATTAAGGTAACACTTTACAATACGGGTAATATGCATTAATTCATGCTTAACTAATGCACAAATAATCATGAGTTAATGTATGACTTATGAAGAACTAAACCATTAATTAATGATTACTGCATCAGCAACTAATAAAGTTTCTATATGATTAATAGATTAAGTAATCATTATATTGTTATTAGTTAAATGTGTCATAATATATTAATTCCCTAATAGCATATTATATTAACTAATAATGTAAATGAACGTGTTAATTACCACAATCGGTCAAAGCCATGCATTTCAACTTCCAGTTGTCTGCTTTAAATAATCTTTAGCTAATGATTTACAAAGGTATCATGTTATGACTTTACTTGTTGAGGCACATGACTATTAACTAATTCAAAATTAATTCAAAACCCATAACCACAATGACATATTACTTAAACGGTAAGTTCACCCAAAAATGAAAATTCTGTCATTAATTACTCACCCTCATGTCGTTTCACACCCGTAAGGCCTTTGTTGATCTTCGGAGCACAAATTAAGATATTTTAGTTGAAATCCGATGGCTCCGTGAGGCCTTCATAGGGAGCAATGACATTTCCTCTCTCGAGATCCATAAAGGTACTAAAAACATATTTAAATCAGTTCATGTGAGTACAGTGGTTCAATATTAATATTATAAAGCGATGAGAAATTTTTGGTGCGGCAAAAAAACAAAATAACGACTTATTTAGTGATGGTCAATTTCAAAACAATGCTTCAGGAAGCATCAGATCATTGTGAATCTGTGTGTCAAGATCCATTAATGTACTAAAAACATATTTAAATCAGTTCATGTGAGTACAGTGGTTCAATATTAATATTATAAAGTGACAAGAATATTTTTTGTGCGCCAAAAAAACAAAATAACGACTTATATAGTGATGACCGATTTCAAAACACTGCTTCAGGAAGCATCGGAGCATAAATGAATCAGTGTGCGGAATCATGGTTTGGATCGTGTGTCAAACCGCCAAACTGCTGAAATCACGTGACTTTGGTTCTCTGAACTGCAGATTCGACACTTTGATTCATTTATGATTTTGAAATCAGCCATCACTGAATAAGTCGTTATTTTGTTTTTTTGGCGCACCAAAAATATTCTCGTCACTTTATAATATTAAAATTGAACCACTGTACTCACATGAACTGATTTAGATGTGTTTTTAGTACATTAATGGATCTCGAGAGAGGAAATGTCATTGCTCCCTATGAAGGCCTCATGGAGCCATCGGATTTCAACTAAAATATCTTAATTTGTGTTCCGAAGATGAACGAAGGTCTTACAGGTGTCAAATGGCATGAGGGTAAGTAATAACTGACAGAATTTTCATTTTTGGGTGAACTAACCCTTTAACAATTAGTCATGTGCCTCAAGTAAAGTCATAACATAACAAATATTAATAAAAGTCTTGAGGGCTTGGAATGACATGAGTGTGGGTAAAAGATGGCAGCATATTTATTTTGTGTGAACTGTCCCTTTCAGTGTTGTACAAAAGCATTTACCATGTTTGCTGAAATACAAAAGAAAAAAAAAGAAAAAAAAAAACACCCTTAGAGGCTTATGTAATAAAATAGACTTTACATTCATAGAGTTCTATACATACCAAGGAGTATCAGTCGAGGAGTTGCAGGTTGTTCAAGTGTCCTTTCTACATCAGCTGCAGTGGAAGAGGCCTAAGACACAGTTACAATGATGAGGACAGACTCAATACACTAACAATAATGCCTGTAATGTATGCATTTAATTTTTAAATTAGGAAAGAGCATGTCTATTTCAGTTGTTAGGACAATAATACCATGATAGAACATAAACAACAACAGCGAGTCAAATTGGACAGTCTTTGGGCACGAAAATCTCAACAACAACAAAGTCTCCACTGAAATAAAATGTCATTTAGCCTACTGTACTGGGCAAAGTAACATTACAATACAAACCATCAACATAATAACTTACTGAGTAGTAACGCGCAACTTATTCTATCAAGCTAACCTTGGTCGAAGTAATCCAAAATACACCCAACGCTAAAGAAGCAAAACAGCAACAAAAGAAAAACTCCCCTCATAATACAGTTATGTACAAATTAGAACAAGCTTACCCAAATTTGCAAGCACAACGTTATCGAAATCAACGTTTTGTCTAATATAAACTAAATGTAGGCTATATCCAATAAATGAAAAGATCTTAAGCTAAAATTAGCAAACGAGATGACGACAATTTCAGCGCGTTAGAAATAACTTACATCGATATTACTTTGTTGCTATGATGTTAAAGGCTTACTTTGCAGAAGAGTTTATAGTATATCATATTTGAAAAACTTGTATAGGTATACATAGTGAACTCACCTCGTACTCAGGAAATATATGAATCCGAAATTCAGCTCCACTCTGTGACGCAGTTTGCACGGTTGGCAGGTTTGGCACTGAAATGGACGTATAAAACAGTTACAAGCTCAGCATCCACAATTATTACAGTTATTTGCACAGTTATTTGCAATTGCAAACGTGTAGCCTATCTTGTGTAAAAGGAGCAAGGCAAAGGTGCACTCACCGGTTAAATCACAGTGTAAAGACGGATAAAAATCCAGATGTGCTCGCTGCAGTTTTCAGTTCCAAAAATACTGTTAAGTACTGTTTTCTTTCCTTTGTGGAATAAATACGGTAAAATGCTGTTAAAATTTGTGTACGTCATTTCACCAACCGTAAAAAAACAGTAATGCGCTGCTTTTTAATATAACAGGATTATACTGTTAAAATTTTGCCGTAAATTAACAGCAATTTTTAACAGTGTATGATGTGACCAACCATTCAACCGAAGGGATAATGAGCAATTGATTATGGAAATGTAAGCACCAGAGTCATTTCCACTCTAATTCATCGATATTTCAGGTTGCTTAAGTTCACATATACATCATCTATAATCATTTATTGTCTTCATGGACAGTGTGGTCAATGATCATGCTGTTAATATGTCCACTGTTAATATGTCCTGCACCCACTAGTAAAAAAATATATAAAAACTAAGTAGTGTCTGAATATTTTTTGTATATAGTATGTGCAATGTGCTTGCCTTGCATTATGAACATTGTACATTAATATATATATATATATATATATATATATATATATATATATATATATATATATATATATGCATGATACTATTTCAAAATGATTTCCATCATTTTGACAGATAATAAATTGCATTCACCTGTGAAAACAAACATGGAAAGAGACGTTAGGCTTTGTGGATTAGTGAATTATTAATGGGATATATCATAAATTATATCAGGAGAATAGACCACAAATGTGCCGTATCTATTGTCCTTTTTCATACTATTACAGCGGTATGCAAAGGGACAAAAGAAAATAATCACAAGGATAGAAAGAAGTGACTGAAAAGAGCTTTTGCCATAGATATTCTTGTTATAACGTTACGTTAAATAAAACAAAACATGAAAATAAAACATGAAAGAAAAATTGACAGCTTATTCAGTCAAACTGACGGATAAGCTTTATTTGTAGGGCAACCTTATGATCTGAAACGATTCGTTTCAGTCTTTTTAAATTAACTTTTCCTAAACCATAAGTGCAACCCATAATTCGAAATGCAGTAGGCTCATCAGGAATAAGGTGGATAAAGACAGCCTTCATGCTTTCAATATGAAACTAGGCCCAACTAGACAGACCTTCTTTTCAAACTGTATAACAGCAACTTAAACAACACCCACACTCTTTTTTCTACTGTAGAGAGACTAACAAGCCCCTCAAGTCGCATTCCCAGTGAATTGCTCTCTGAAAGCAAATGCAATGAGATTGCTTGCTTTTTCTGAAAAGCACAATAGAATATCAGATAGGCAATCAGCATGTCCTTGTGTTGTGTTCAGGTCAGAAAGACTTGACCACAACTTCAGAAATTAGTCACTATGTCTGATTTTGAGGCAACTGATCTAAACCCTAAATCTTGGAATAAATTGTACAGCATCTCAAAACATCAGTCTGCGCCCTTGACACTGTAAGGATTGGGTCAACGGAGTGATGATCCATCTGCAGCTTTTATTGAAGTTAAGTTCACAGACACAATAATAGCAAGGATGAGCCAGTGGTAGAACCAGTGACAGACAGTGATCAGGGCAGGCAGCAAACATACACAATCCAGGCAATGACGGGCACTCTCACTGGTGATCGTGACAGACACACTCCCCAATCTTTTTTTCAAGTAGATCTCCTATGAATTGGTAAATGCCTCACTTCTTTCTGTGAATTTCCAAATTTGTATATTTATCAATATTCATCAATAATTTCTCTATTTTGTTTGGGGTAACAATCCCCTCCCTATCATTTTGTAAGTCTATTATTTGTACCTGAAAAAGTCTGTTTTTGGTAGCTCAAATTCTGCAATTGTTCGAATTACTTAAAATGGTCTTTACTAATGAATTGATGTACAAAATTGATTCCGTGATACAGCATACTTCATCATCTTTGTCTAACGGAGATGTTCCAGGTATGCTCGAAGCATGGCAGTGAGACACAGTGTCTCGTTCCCCTTCTCAGGGAACCATGGTTGCATGCATAACCTGAGACTTTCCCTTTCGAATGGGAACTTGCACTGCGTCCGGAGACATTATGGGGAACAAGTACCCACTCCGCCATGCTTAGATGCCGGAGACCAATCCCTCACACAGGTCAAACACAGGGCTGTCAGTGACACTATTCCCTAAGGCTTTTGCAAGGAAGAACCCTTACGGGGGCAAGTAAACAATGCCCGCCCAGGGTAGAGCTCAGTGCCTTGAAATTCCAGTCCCTGACAGGCATTACCTTTAAGGGAATTCAGGCAAAGAGAAAAATGAGTTCCCTCGACTTGTCACTATACTAGGGGGATCTGGTTCAACCCCTGGGGACTCCAGGAGGGTCCTTGAAGTACTTGAAGTCAGCATCTCTGAGACAAATAAAAATATGGCCCAAGACAGGTCCAATCAAAGTTTACTAAGGCGGCCTCACAGAGTGTCGAACACTTGAGGTCACAGTCTAGCTGCAACTCAAGTGAGTGGAGGCCTCAGTAGAACGACTCTCAAAAAGTAAGAGGAGGCCAGCTCTACTCATCCTTAGAGAGTGTTTACCAAGGCGGCCTCACAAAGGGCCAAACACTTGATGTCCCTGACTAGTTGGAGCTCAGGTGAGCAGAGGCCTCCACAGAATTACTCTCAAAAAGCGAGAGGAGGCCAGCTCTACTCATCCTTAGAGACAGTTAAGAGGAAGTGAGAGGAAGCCAGTTAAGCTCAACTAAAAGACAGTTTATAAAGGCGGCCCTACAGAGGCCCGAACACAATGTGTCACTGTCTCACTGCAGCTCACATGAGCGGAGACCTCAGCAGAACAACACTGGCCAACATAATTAAAATCAAGTACAAGCCACAAGAGGACTGAACGCTCAATGTCGCTCTCTAACTGGAGCTCTGGTAAGTGAAGGCCTCAGAAAAATGACTCTCTAAAGCGAGACGAGGCCAACCACATGTAATCTCAAAGACAATTCATTAAGGTGGAACGCTCTTTGTCGCTGTCTAACCAAAGCTCAGGGGAGCAAAGGCTGCCAATAAAACTCAACCTCACAGAAAGTTTATCAAGGCGGCCACACAGAAGGCCGAACACTTGATGACTAATGTAAGCTCCCTATACTAAACCTATAAACAGCTTATCAAGGCAGCCTAGTGAGGGCTGAACACTCAATATCATGTCTAGGCAGAGCTCAGATGAGCAGAGGCCTCAGCAGAATGATTCTTTAAAATGAGAGAATGCCAAACACACTCAACCTTTAAAGACAGTCTTTCAAGGTGTCCTAACAGAGGGACAAAGACTTGATGTCACTGCCTAACTGGGGCTCATCACAGCAGCCCACAGAGGGCTGACACTCTTGGTGTCTCTGTCTAGCTTAAGCTAATGTGAGCTGAGGACTTGTTTTTATGTCAAGAGGAGGGCCACCATACTCAACCTCAGAGACAGTTTACCAAGGCGGACTCAAAAGGCCTACAAAACTGTACTACTCGATTTAAAAGCTCATAATTAATCAGAATTACATAAATTAAATCAAACCACAGTACTACAGTTAGCAAAAGAAGCTTAAACAATAAATTATGTTTTATTAACAAAGCTCGGGAGGAGCAGGTTCAGATAATTAACCTAATCAGGTTAGAGCATTCAGTTAATTAACTCAAACAATGACAAGAGGTATATATACAGCATACTCTGTTTGTTTGACAGTTTATCAGCATCTTGGTTTGCCTGTTTTGCTATCATGTTGCAACTTTAGCTCTTTCCGTCCGACGACGAAACCAACATTCTTATGGATCCCCCGCTGCAATCTGCCAGCCCCAAGACCACTCCTTCTCCACCTGACATCACACCCGAGCCCCAGGCTTCTAAGTGCGGCCATGGCCTGCCTGTGTAGCCACACACTCACCTAGTGAGACAGCAAAATTCCTCCCTGGCATCCTCCTATCGTTAGGCCATCCCCAACAATTCCACCTATCGGGAAGTCGACAGTAGTAGGATTGAGGCAATTGCTTGCTAACTCTGACGTGCAGTTCTCACGGAAGCTGAACAAAGCGGAACTGTACGATCTCTGTCACATTACAATCAGCCTACCTCTCTTCCAAGTCCACTCCAGCTCCCAAGACCCAAGACGGCCAGCAGGCAGAGCAATGCCCACAGGGCCCAATGTTCGACTTGCTCAACACCACTGTCTTCCTCCCAGACAAGATCCAGCTCAATTCGGTCATCAGACAATTCCCTGTTTCCAAGCATTAACAGCTTGATCCCTCTCGACGAATTCTCTCTCAAATACCACGACATAGATCAAGCAATCAATATGATAAAAATCACGGGTCGAAGCGCTTGGCTTGCCAAAATCAACAAGATTTTTGACATGCTATCAGAAGCCCTTCTCGATGCATCGCTTGACACCGTCTTCCAAGCAGTTTCCCCCAGAATCATTCAATCCAATGTGACAGCATGGAGATGTTTCAAAGCATTCCACTTTGCATTTAGCATACAGTTCCCTGATTTTTCTGGGAGGGCCCCTTTGGTAGGTTGTTTCTGAATCATGCTGCCCCTCATCCTTCAGTTGCGCGCTCCCTATCCATCTACCGGTAGGGCCCCTCCACCTGGCAATGTATGATCCCTAGTCAGACGGTTTCACTCATGCTGCTCCTCATTTATCAGCCGGTAGAGCTTTACCCACCAAATGCTGTGAGTCTTGGTCTCCCATCGGATGTCATGAGAGCCCTCCCAATCGGTCGTTCCAAATTTCGGCTACTCCTCAATTGTCGTAGTTGGGCACGTCTGCCTGGCACCATGAGCTGCTCCCGTCTGAGCTAACATGAGCTCTCCTGGTCAGGCGACCAAGCTTTCTTGAAACGCCAACCCACCAATTCTCTGCGTCTTTTGGGGGTCTTTAGTCTGGCGACTGTCCTTTTGATCTTTTGCTTTTTGGGGGAGTACTCTGGGTTCAGGCCAAAATTCCCCCCGGACAGTGCACCAAATACGCATTACTTTACTCCATTAAATTATATGTAAATGTAAACTTGTGAAATTATGTTTTATTAACAAGGTTCGGGAGGAGCAGATTCAGATAATTAAACTAATCAGCACAAGTGGAGAGCATTCAGTTAATCAACTCAACCCCTAAGAGAGTGTAAAGCCTGGGTGGAACAAAACACAGCGCATCACATAACGCAGATTTGACCCCTTTGGGAGTTAATCATGCTAAATTCAAATGCCAGATTCTGAAACTCTGAAAGAATCATGCGAGAACAACAATGAATGCATCGCTATGTGTGCCTTCAACCCCCTCAAGAGCCAAACATGCTCGTGCAAACACTAATTACTATCCCTCAGGACAGAACAGAAAAGACACAGCTCCTTACCTGTCTCTGTAAATAGTTTTGCAAATGCATCCTACCCAGCAAATTCCAGCATCTTCAACGAGTTGATGGCAGGGACAACACAAACGGAGTGTAATCATATTTGAATGTACTAAAAACATATTTAAATCAGTTCATGTGAGTACAGTGGTTCAATATTAATATTATAAAGCCACAAGAATATTTTTGGTGTGCCAAAAAAACAAAATAATGAATTATTTAGTGATGGCCAATTTCAAAACACTGTTTCAGGAAGCTTCGGAGCGTTATGAATCAGTGTGTCGAATCCACAGTTCGGAGTGCCAAAATCACATGATTTCAGCAGTTTGGCGGTTTGACACGCGATCTGAATCATGATTCAATACGCTGATTCATTATGCTCCGAAACTTTAAGAAGCAGTGTTTTGAAATCGGCCATCACTAAATAAGTTGTTATTTGTTTTTTGGCGCACCAAAATTATTCTTGTCACTTTACAATATTAATATTGAACCACTGTACTCACATGAACTGATTTAAATATGTTTTTAGTACATTAATGGATCTTGAGAGGGGAAATGTCATTGCTGGCTATGCAGGCCTCACTGAGCCATCAAATTTCAATAAAAAATATCTTAATTTGTGTTCTGAAGATCAACGAAGGTCTTACGGGTGTAAAACGGCACAAGGGAGAGTAATAAATGACTCTCATTTCATTTTTGGGTGAACTAACCCTTTAATGTTCAGAAGCGACGAAGACACTTCTTGTGTGCCAAAAAACCCAAAATAATGACTTTAATATCAACAATATCTAGTGATGGATTTCAAAAGACTGCTTCATGAAGCTTCGAAGCTTTACAAATCTTTTGTTTTGAATCAGCGGTTCGAAGCATGTATTAAACTTGTGAAAGTCACGTGATTTCAGTAAACGAGGCTTCGTCACGTCATAAGTGTTTCAAAACTTTTCAGTGGTTTATGTGACTTTGGCACACTCCAAACCACTGATTCAAAACAAGTTTGTAGATTCGTAAACCTTCGAAGCTTCATGAAGCAGTCTTTTGAAATCACCCATCACTAGATATTGTTGATATTAAAGTCGTTATTTGGGGTTTTTTTGGCACACAACAAGTATTCTCATCGCTTAATAACATTAATGTTGAACCACTATAGTCACATGAACTGTTTTATATATATATATATATATATATAATTTTTTTGGATGTATATTTGCTGTAATGTCCATGCTGGTGGGCTAGATTCTACTTTAAGCAATCAATGTTTTAATGGTTCTTTCTCCCAGAGAAATCCACATTAAATTGCTAGTTTGACCAATTTGTTCCCCCAAGGTCCTTTTACAGAGTCTTACCTTTTCGTCAGTAATTAGCTTTCCTGGCAGAGTGCTGTAGTGGCAAAGCTAACTCTTAGTGAAAGCCTAGACCTTCTCTATTCTCTTCAAGCCTTTAATGGCTCGACTTGAATTCCAAGAGGAGAGGATATAATCATCAAGTGCTCTAAAGACACATGATATCAACTAATACTTGTTGCCTGTAATTTGGTGCATGAACCTTTACTGTATTAATGACTTAAGTCAGAAAGTATTTCTATTAATTAAAATGTGGTTGCACTTCACCATAGCTCAAAAGAATACCCTGTTAAATTTATTGTAAAAAAAAAAAAAAAAAAAAAAAAGAAGAAGAAGAAGAAGAAAAGAAGATGACGAAAAAAAAAGAAAAAAAAAAACCTGGCAGCTGTAGTTTCCACAAAATCATGATTAAAAGTATTGTGACAATGTTTCAGATATTGCAGAATGGGCATACTGGTATCTGTACTTTTTACCTTAAAATGCCTTGAAACAATAACTTGAAATGACAATTGTTATGAAAACCACAATAATAGCATCTGATAAAATGGAAAGCCACACTCTGAATGTCCATAAAACATGACCAAAAGTCACATAGGGACGGTGTACAGGGTTATACACACAGACAAAACACCATGAGAGTTACACGTGACACTAAAACAATGCAATAAACATTAACTAATTAAAATGCAGCACTCTGTTAAACACCCTGTTATATTACTGATAACAAAAGTAAGAAGAAACCAAGCTATTTATATAAAATAGTCATACATGGTGTCATGCAGGGACTGTTTTTTTGTTGTTGTTGTTGTTGTTGTTGTTGTTGTTGTTGTTGTTGTTTGTTTGTTTTTTTTGTTTTTTTTTTGTTTTGTTTTGTTTTGTTTTTTTACAATGAATTATATGGTAATTCATAGTTTTTAATTCAGAAAACTACTTTTTTTTTTTACAGTAAAATTTCATATAATGGGATGTTAAACCATTTGAAATAAGCATGAAATCTCTGACTTTTGATTGAAGTCTTATGTTTTCAGAAATTTGTGCAGAGTTTGATACTTTTACATGTACAATAAACACTCATTATTTTTATTATAAATAAGTTCATAATAAAATCATTTTTACATGAGATATTGCATTTTTACAACAAACTGTAAGCCATCGGAATGCTGGTAAAGATGTTTAAAGGTTCAGTAAAGGTAATAAGTAAAAAAATAAAATTAAAAAAGGGAACAATTAAGTAAACATACTTTTAAATTACAGTGATGCAAATTATGGCTGCTATATGTAAAAGAAAAATTCTTTCACTGCACAACTTTTAATGCAATCTTATTTATTGACTAAAGTTTCGGCAACAGGTCTTCTTCAAGGTACCTTCTTAAAAAATCTGCCACTCAAATTTTAAGTTTATGACTTTTACCCAATAATTGATCACAGTACAAGTGTTTGCATGACCTTACACATTGTCTGGTTATTAAGGATAATCTGTGAGATATTGCTCATTTAAACGCACTCATTGTTGAAATCTGAAACACTAGAGAAAACACAAATGACTAAAATATGAAAAAACTTACTTCATTTGCTCTCCATTCTCATCTGTGACTTTCTTTCCTGACTGCATATTCTGTGAATGACTAATAACAAAAGAAAATCAAGTTTGATTGTCCAGGGTTTCTTTATTCATTTCTTATCCCTGTGATGACATAAAGTGTTATTAGTGGTGAATCAGGAAAGAAAAAATCATGTGCAATGACATGTTGTGTGTGTCAGCTGAGATTAATTGATGAAGACATCACAATCTTCACCCCGATTTTCTGGCTTCTTTTTCATTTCTTTCAGCCTCGGTTGCCAATCATCTCCTTTAATCCCTCTAATAAAGTTGAGTAAAGCTTCTGTCATCTCACAGCCTCTCCCACCATCTCTTCAATCTACGAGTGACACTCCATTCTTTTTGGATTTCTGCATGGGACTCCAGTCTATTTTCTAGTCTTCAGCCATCTGTGCCACCCAGTCATCTCCGTCTCCCTTCAGTCCCTCTATACCACCTCCTCTCAGTAGTGTGGCACCATCTTGGGCCTGCTGGGATCTGTCTCCTCCTGGGTCCGAAGCTCTGCCTCCAGCCTCGGAAGGTTTCGAGCTGCCTTGTTCCGTCGCCCTGACTCCTACACCTGCGCTCGTTCCGCCCTTGACCTCAGAGTGGACCATCGGCCTTTCGGCCATGCCGGACTCCCTCTGCACGTCGGCTCCACCTGGGTCAGACATCACTTCGGACCGTCCGCTGCTCTCTGGTCCTCCACCTCTTCCACTACGGCTTGCTCTGCCCTACCTCAGGCTCCGCCTCCACCTTCGGTTGCTCCAACGCGTCCTCAGACCTCCGGATCCCCTCCTCGAACTCGGGAGGTCGTCACTACGGCTCCGTCACGGCCGCCAGGATCTTCACCATCTCTCCACCACCTCAGCTCATCGGCTGCATGGTGGGCTCCATCCTCGCCGTCGTTGCCTGCGGTCATCCCCATGGAGGTCCTCATCAGCGCTCTACCATGGCTCCTCCCTCCATCAACACTGCCGTGGGGCACTACCCTGGCTGTGGCCTGGAATAATATCCAGCTGCCCCTGCTCAAGGCCATCACTTGGCTGTTCCCACCATCTGCACCACCCTGGACTCCTGTGTTCCACCTCCTCCCAGTCGGCCGTCCACCTCCTGAACCACCTCCTGCATCTGCCCGTTTCACCATCACATTGTCCATCTCCAGAACACCCTCCGGCCCTCCCATTTGATGTTTCTTTACGGCACAAGGACGCGCCTCGCCGAAGGGGGATGTACTGTCACAGTCACGTCATGTTCTGTTTGTTTTGGTTTTCATTCTGTCACATGTGTTCCTTTGTTCTGTTTTCCCGCCACAATCAGTCACCATGGACACCGCACTAATAATCACAGCTGTATGTCATTTGAGTATATAAGTTCCTGTTTGTCTTTAGTTCATTGTTGGGTCTCGTTTGTGGTTATAGCGTTTATACTTCTGTGGTGTATGTTCCTGCCTGGATTCTGTATTCACCCATTGGATATTCAAGTAAAGACTTATTTAACTATTATCTTCCTCGTTGTGTGTTCGATACACTACCAGACTGTAACATATATACAGTCCTATATTATATGTGTGTATGTGTGTGTGTGTATGTATATATATATATATATATATATATATATATATATATATATATATATATATATATATATATATGCATTTCTGATTATGTCCTCGTTTGTTTCCTTTGTTATGTATTATTATCAACTGTGTATTATGTTTGCTGTGCATCGCTTCAGTTCAGTTCTTTGTCAGTTCTCACTTGTGGATTGTTGCTTTACCAATCCTCATATGTTTCCTGTGATCTCCTGAGAGTTAAGGATTCAGAATAAACAGTGTTTGATTTGGTTACTCCTCGTTTCATTCGTGCATGCTGCACACCAACGCCTGACAGAAGAACCAACCTAAACGTGTTTGTTATGGATATACCATCCATCTGTCTTCTCTGCCTCGAGCACAAGGATCATTCCCTTGAGGACAACACAAGGGATTTCCTAGATCTGGCATGCCTCACCAGCCTTAATGAACAGTCTAAAGCATGCCTGCTCGTGGAAGATCTTCAAGGGAACTTCGCACAGTATGTGGAGTGGGACCTGGTCCAGTGTGGATCATAGTTTACAGTTTGCAATGGGGAAGAGGACACCACCAGCCCAGCCAGACTTAAGCCACTCCCGCAACAGACCAAGAGCCTGTGCTCACCTCAGACTCCGAGCCCACCACGAAGACCATGAAAGAACCTTTTACTGAGGTCATTTATTTTTTTTCGGAGCCTGAGGTCATTTATTTTTTTTCGGAGCCTGAGCCCCAAAGGTGCTTAGTGGCTTATGACGAGCCCCATACATACTCCCGCCGCTGACGGTGAGCTGTGCCAGGCTCCGATACTATTAATTGATGGATTGGAAAATATAATTCCCCAAAGTCTCCTGTCGCAACTGGTTCCTTCTAGTTCCAAGTCTCCTTCATTGCTGATGCTTTCGTCCAGTTCCAAGTCTCCTTTGTCAATGATGGTCCCACCCAGCCTCCTTCTCCTGCCTCCTGTGCCAAAGCTATCCTGTTCCTTGGCCCCACCTCCATTGGCTCGCTTCAGTCCCTCAGATACTTTGGTGTTTGGATCCTCTTTGGGCCTTCCAGTCTCCAGCTCCACCTTGGTCCACCTCGGCCCATCGACCAGTCGGCTCCACCTTGGCTTCTTGCTTCCTCGGCTCCAACTAGGACCATTATCCTTACGGCTCCACTGGCTTCTTCGTCCTTCCGGCTCCACCTTGGTCAGTCGTAGCGCTGCCTACATCACTGCCTCCACCCCTTTGGTTCAGTCAGACTTCTCCTTCCCTCTGGCTCTGTCTTGGTCCTCAATCCCACCTGCTCTTCCTCTCTCCTTTGGCTAAGTTCATTTTAATTATGACATGACTAGAAGTAGGAAATATCTGAGTGGATGAATTGTTTACTATGTAAATAATAGTATGTAAAATATGGATCTGTTTTACTCAAGATGCCTTCAAAGATGAGCATATAACCAATGTCCACTACATAAGCAGGTGGACTTACAAAAGTTTTTTTTTGTTTTTTTTTCTTTCTCTCTCTTCTTTTTCTCACTAACATTTGATTGAAAAGAAAACAGCAACAATAACTATTTAGGTTAGCTTATTACCTGATAAGTCAGATCATATTGCTGTTAAAATTTCTCCAACAAATGGATGCAATGAAACCAATTTTTTTTCTGTCTGTTTACACTGTGATGTTCAGCATAAAGACTATTAGTCTGTCCATTTCCACCATTTTGACCTGTTGCAAGCATGAAAATAATAATAATTTTATTTTATATTTTATACAATTTGGTGTGGTTTACTTTTTGTACTTTAAGCTAATTTATGTTTTGCCTCCTTTTTGTTGTCAGAGAAAACACCTTTGGTATGATATGTTAAGACATTTCTTTTCACTGATTTATGGCAGGTATTCCTAAAAACAACACCATTAGCACATAATTAGCATAATATCTAATGATTATCTTAAGCTGATATCTTATGTTTCCTGAATTCCTAGAGATTGTTTCTTGTGTCTTCCATGTTAACCTCTTGCAGCATCATGTCTGTAGTCTGAAGTATAACAGCTAATGTGTAATGTGGGTTTGTGAAACATCTCTTTGAAGGAACTCTAGACTTCTTGCTGTCATTAGTGCAGCCTATCTCAAGTCTGTGTCTGTGTGTGATCTATGGGACAGCTAATTAAGGTGGTCTCCATGTCTAGCTCTTTGAGCTGTAATTGCCTGCCATCTTATTTTTTTATTCTTCTAGTTATTTAGCTACCTATAGCAAATGATGATTCAGAAGTCTCGCTCATTCACAAAAAATAGCTTACTTAAAGGGTTAGTTCATCCAAAAATACTGTCATTAATTACTCACCCTCGTGTTGTTTCTTCATTCATCTTCAGAACACAAATTAAGATATTTTTGATGAAATCTGAGAGCTGTCTGACTCCTCCATAGACAGCAATTTAACCACCAATTTCAAGGTTTAGAAATGTACTAAAGACATTGTTAAAACAGTTCATGTGACTGCAGTGGTAAAAAAAACTTTTTGTGTGCAAAAACAAAACAAAAATAACTAATTTATTCAGCAATATCTTCCCTTCTGTGTCATTCATGCTATTTATGTTCCATGCTTCCAGGTTCTACGTCAGAATGCCAACTTATTATTGGCCGGCTCCTGCATCAACATCACATGCATTCATCGTGCTGATCATGTGAACAGCGTCGGACAATAATGAGCTGGCGTTCTGACACCGGAAGGAAGGAAGAAAAGATCTGCCACTACTTCCATTTCATTGTGGTTTTAATGTCGTGCTAGTGCTTCCTGCAGGCAACAACAAACATGAGTTATGCCTGATTTGCCAAATAAATAAATAAAAATGCATTATGAATGATTCCATTTAATGATTCAGTCCAAAAGATTTATGAAACGGCCTCGCTTGTGATTTAGTGGTTTGAATCTGACCGAATCATTCAGAGCCATTACAGAGTTCAAATTTTGTTGTAATAAATAGTTTTTTTTTTTTTTTTTTTAAATATATATATATATTGAAATATTTCAAAAATATTATTGGTCATTGTGTAGCATACTGAGGTACAATTGTAATGATTGTAAGAGGAACTTTTTAGAGTAAAACTGCAATGTGTGTGACATGTTGAAAAATAATCAACACAGTATTAACAGTATTTTTTTTTTTTTTTTTTTTTTTTTTTTTTCAAACAGGCATTAACAAGACTGGGATGTATATTAAAGAATTTCATTACAGCGGTAGGCTATGTATAAAATTAAGACAAGGAATAGGACACTGCTATAACCACCATTATAAGACATTTTGAGACGTGATCAAACTCTTCTTATTAACTTAATTTTCTTTTCTCAGATAGGATGGCAGCAGTGCCAGAATCAAGTTATTTACCAAGAAAGTTGGCAAAAAGTGGAAAGTGAGGGTTCACCAGGTGTGAAATAAGACATTTGCTTTAGTTATTGAAGGTCTAAATAAATAAGGATCATTGTGGAAAAAATAATATACTACACTCACAGACATTGTTATCAAGATAGGATGAGTGAAAAAACAGAAGGTAATTTACTCTGATATATGTACTACTCTGTAATATTTAAGGTTGTGTGAGAAAAAAAAAAAGGAAAAAAATCTGACAGGATTAAAATCAAGTATGTCTGTCCTCAAGGAAAACTAGTCCTGTCCAAAAAAGGATATTGTCAGGGAAATGTGAAATTTGCTTGCAAAGGCGTCTGTGCAATCCTGACAAGTGAAGAGAAATCAAACACTGAGTACCTGTGTTAGTAGAAACACACCTGATTCTGCTTATTTTTTTTTTCTTACACCAGCACCCTGTGTTGCATCATTTCTCTTGCTTTTGAATTCCCTTTTTGTCCTTTCAAGCAGTGTAACTTGATATGATAGCAATCTATCAACTAGCTCCTCCAGAAAGCAATAAAACCAACTTTAAGTTAATGTATGCTTAGAGAACACCCAGTTTATCATATTCACGCATTTGTTTTTATGTTTTGTATCGCAAATCCTCAGGCTTTCTATTCTTTGCCTGTTCAGAATGCCGCAAGCAGTGCAATTTATTATGTAGATAATGCGTGTTTTGACAGCAAGGCAAGAGACTGAGATTCTAACTATACAAAGGAAACAATACGATCTTGGGCAATCCTCTAAAGGAAAAGATTAATGCACATGCAATGAATAAAATTAGGTTAAAAGCACTTACAAAACACACACAAAGGTGTAGCGCACCATGTTTTGTTCATGCTAATATGTCGACAAAATGAGAGCTGTGTTATTTCCTTTGGTGATTTGCTCAGCTACATATCCTCTTATCTCTGTATATCTTCTCTCTGTGAGCAGTGGAAGCTAATCAGGTGGAGAATTAGAGTCCCACTCTGTTTTGATGTCCTCTGATATAACACCTCTGGCAACCTTAATCAGCCAGCAACTGTTGCACACAATATTCTGGGCCGCTGTTTTCCACAGCTCTATTCAACCAAATTATAGGCTGTACAATACCACGCCAAGTCCCACAAGGAAGTAGATGCAGAGGAAAGAAATAGAATTTGTTTACCCCCATCTGTCTTGATCAAGGCACTCAGTTCAATTCAAACTCATTTTCAGTGTGTGTTTGTGTGA
Organism: Ancherythroculter nigrocauda; assembly: GCA_036281575.1. Taxonomy (NCBI): domain Eukaryota; kingdom Metazoa; phylum Chordata; class Actinopteri; order Cypriniformes; family Xenocyprididae; genus Ancherythroculter; species Ancherythroculter nigrocauda. The sequence goes on along the minus strand of VTFQ01000755.1, from coordinate 84,091 downwards.
ATGCTAATGGAAAAGAGACATGTCCCTTCTTTTGCTAGCGTCATTTGTTACTAGACAGACATAAAAGGTGTTGTGTAACAAGCCTTTTTTTTTCACTTTAATAATTTACCATTGATTTAATGCTTTACCATTATCTTTTTATTTTATTTTACCATTATCTCTTTTACACTTATGATGGAAGATGATTATACAAATCCAGTAGAAATACTATAGAGTGCTCATTGAGGCACTTGAAGGAGATTTGAGATATTTTGAAGCAGTTTCTATTGCAAGCATGTTTGAGAGCCTGTTATGCATATTTAGGATGCTAATTCAGTGATTATGTAAATGTGAGATCTCATTAGTTGGACCAGTCCTTTGGTTCCTATTAATCTATCTCACAATTCTTCATGATTAGAAAGGAACCATCACCTGACTAGCTCTCTTTGATGTCTTTTATTTGTTGAGTCAAAGAGTATCAATTGACACATTATCTCAAAAAGACTGAGGTAAGGTGAGTTTCCTCTCATTGTCTGTTTGTTGCATATGCTTATCATGTAAACTTATTCAAATAATTCTGCATGTTAATTGTAACACAATTGCTGTCTTCTTTTTGTATATATGTATATATATTGTAATAAGTATGATGCAGAAAGATGATGGAGTCCATTTAATAAACACCAGGAAACCATAACGCATTACATATTCGAACATAACGTTATCACAGGACTCAATTAGAAACTATGGGAACAAACAAGGAATGAGAACAAACAGGAACAAGGAAAACCAAACTAAGACATAAAGAAACTAAACATAACCCTTACATTACACCCCTCTCCCAGAAGGTGCGGGACCAAAGCGACCAAGAGGCCAAAGCACAGCTGTGGTGAAGAGTGGCCAAGGTGGAGCTAGGGTCTGAGATCTGAGGTGGTGCTGATAGGACTGAGGACTAAGGCAGAACCGGAGCCAAGGTGGAGCCGACTGGTTGACTGGACCAGGTGGAGTGACAGGCTCGAGGTGGAGCCAGGGGATCCACGTACCAAGGTTGAGCAGGTGGCGGATCCAAGCATCAGAGCGGAGGCACCAGAAAAGGACCCGAGGGACTGAAGGGAGCCAGTGGAGACAAAGCCAAGGAATTGGCTGGCTTATAGGAGGCGGGAGAGGAAGACTGGTTGGGACCATCAGCGACAAAGGAGACTTGGAGCTGGGCAGGACGAATGGTGACAGGAGACTTTGGGGGGATAATTCTTTGCAATTTCTCAACCAAATGTATCAAAACCAGGCAGATGGTGAACAGAGAGTTATTTACCAGCCCTCACTACAAATAAGTGGCGAAATTTCCCCGAGGACCAGAGTTGATAGACGGTCAATACTGTAGTGGTCAGCAAGCAGACATGAGGGCAGACACCCCCCATTACATCAATAATCACCTCATCTGCCATGATGAAAAGTACAGGACTCCAAAACTCACTTCTCCAAGAGAAGCAAACAAGGAACTAAATAGTCTAGTGGATAAGCCTGCAAAGACAATCACCCTGACCATTTGTGCAAAGAAAGAATGATGACATGTCATTGAGCAGGCTAATCCTATCACAATTTTCCCCATTGTTCACCCCCGTCCCTCAGTCCTAAGACCTGAGGTGTGAAATAACTTTGACTCACCAAACAGGTTTTTCCATGTGGCTCGAAGTCACAAAGGACAGAAATGGACACACAGTGGACAAAATGGAGCAATTCCTCTCCATTTCTATTAACAGAACTCTATATACTCAACATTAGAACCACCACGGGGTAAATTTTACCCATGGCTGTTTTTCAAATGTACATGAAAAAAAAAAAAAAAAAAAAAAAAAAATGTGGGCAAGTCCGCACACCGAAAATAACCTGCACCTGAGCCCAGTTTGGGGTTTTTTGGGATGTGCACATCTACCTGAATATTTTGATCCAATTGTACATAACAGGTTTTCAATAAAACATTCAAGTCTCCCAGTCATTGACTTTTACTAAAATTGTGTCATTTACAATCCCTTGGTGTTAAAAATTGTTAACACCAAGGACAAAAAATATAGTTATTGACTAGACATAATCATGTCATGACTCTAGACACTTCTAAGTTCTCAAAGTGAACACATACCTCCATTCTAGGGGTCAAACAACCAAAAATCAACCAAAGCACCTCAATACATTGCAGATATGCTCACAGAATATAAACCTAACAGATCACTCAGATCATCAGGATCAAGTCACTTAGAAATACCAAGTTCACTCAAAGCAAGGAGAGTCTGCTTTTAGCTGTTACACCAGCTGCAACTGGAACCAGCTTCCAGAAGAGATCAGGTGTGCTCCAACAGTAGCCACATTCAAAACCAGACTCAAAACACATCTTTTTATCTATGCATTTGCTGACTGAGCATTATGCTATGTCCAAACTGTTTGCATTTTATTTTATACTTATTATCTGTTTATTCTTTTAATTCATTTTCTTGTTTTTATTTCATTTTTAATGCATTTTATATATTTTATGTATCATCTTGTTATTTCTTACTTTTAATGCATTTCAAATCTTTCTGTCTGGTTGAAAGAGCTGGGAGAATTAGGAAGAAAGCATTTAGGTTAAAATTTGGTAAATTTGGATAAGGGGACAAACCATGATGGTTGGGCTATCTGACTCTGCGGTACATGGAAGGGGTTTCTAAGGGGAATTGCGATCACTTGCAAAGGCAACATGATTAACACATTCCAGAAATCAAAACACGTTGGTTGGGGCACTTTCCAAAGGGGAGGTTTCTAAATGGGAAATTTGAGCTGTGGTGCATGGTTAAGATATCTCTGGATTACAGTCAGGACACTTTCCAAAGGGGAAATTTGAACTGCGTTGCATAGTTAAGATATCTCCAAAAGGGGGGGTTGGGGCTGTGTGGCGCAGTTTCTCCCTTTGTCATCTCCCTTGACAAAAGGGGAGATTGAAACTTTATGTATCAGTGCCTAAACAGGTAGAGCTAGGTAGTGGTCCTGACATGTGAGGAAGATCCATTTAGATCCACTCTGACGGACAACAAAAAACTCCTTGAAACTTCCTAACTCTTCCATCCAGATAGCGGGATTCTCTGTTTTTACTGTTATTTCTATTTCTTATGCATTCCATTTTTATTATTATGTATTTGGTTCTTCTTTATGTAAAGCACTTTGAATTACCATTGTGTATGAAATGTACTATACAAATAAATACAGCACAATGACTAGGTTGATCTGAAAGTGGTTTGAAAAGTGAATTATGCATAGAAAAAACCTTAAGGACATTGTTCTAAACATGAACTTTAAGCTATGCAAATTAACCTCATGCAAGAGAGGGGCCATCCAGTGGTCACCTCTGACAGCATCAGCCAATCAAAACACTGGATCTGAAAGGTGTCAATTTGCATTTCCCTCCTTCTCGGGACAGGTTAAAAGACTTGTTTCTGAGTAAGAGAATTGTTCCAGTTTGTCGGGTTACTGTTCTGTTCTGTACTGTACTGTATGGGTTTCCCGTTCTGGTTCCAGGCTCCAGTTCCTGTTCCAGTCCCGGTTCAAGGTTCCGGTCCCAAGATGTGCTAAGCTAAATCCAACTCTACAGAGTTGTGATGTTGCTCTCTCAAGACTCTGAAGCTCTAAAGAGAGAAACAAGTAAGTTCTGCAAGAATTGAATTGTGGAGTTTGAAAACTGCACCAGAGACAACGACGACAAGCTTAGCCCCCCATTTTCAAAATATCTTCTGCACCAACTTCAAAAACCTCTCATCAGAGATCCTCCAGATCTGCGTGTTCCAGATCTGCACTGACTTCAGAATCTAAAGATCCTTCCGTCTGCGTGTTCCAGAGAATAAGGATCGTCTTCACAGACATCAGATCCTTCAAGGATTCTTCACGGCTTCTTCTTCTGCGTGTTCCAGGAAAAGGACCTTGTTCACAAGTACTTTGTGTTCAAGGCTGTGAAATGGATTTTCAACTCCTTTCTTCCCACTGCAACACTGCCCAGCTCAACAAGTGGAAGATTCACGAAGATTCAGCATGACCAGGCAGACGTAAATATCACTTACCGAACCTCTTTCTAGACCTTGACATTAGTGTATATTGTCTGTATATGATTATCTAATTTGCATTAGATTTTGCATAGCTGATATCAGTTAATAACAAATAATCTCTCTGTTTATTTGTTGAAATCAGAATAATGTTTACCTTATTTCTTCTAGAGAAACTATATCTTTCCATAAGATTAACTTGTAACTGCCATAGTAACATCCTGCTCATTCACTTGCATTTATCAGTCTTTTTGCACTTTATCCATTCAGTAGTTGTTAGTTACTCTTTTGTTAATAAAATCCATTTATTACACTTGTGTCTTCCTTGTGTTGATAATACAGTAAGAGGCTCTACAAGTTAACGATATCTCACAAATTCTTCAGATTGGTCAGATGATGAACTTCCTCCAATTTATATAATTGTAATTCAGTCAACAATCTTCCATGATTGTTCTTTATTGTCAAGGTGAGACTTGTCTGGTGCCCCGAAAATATTGGAAGGAATGATCTGACTCAATATTAATATTAATACAAAATATTAATAATAATATTTAAGACCATAAACCACTAAATTTGTGGTACCATCTATTAAGTGATCCAAATATTTTAATTATGAGTTAATTAATAATTAATATTTCCCTTTTGAGCTAATTTGCTACACACTCTAACATAACATGAACATAGGACAAAGAACTGAGTAAAACTAATAACTTAAACAGGAAACAGGTATGTAACTTAATTAGAAACCATGGAAACAAACAAGGAATGAGAACTCAGCCATACAGGAGCAGGGAAAATCAAACTAAAACACAAAGAAACTAAACATAACCCTTACAATGTTTATTATATGTATATTGACAGCCACAGTATTACACTTTTTAGCTGTCTTTAACTTTTATAGCTCTATCTGCATAATAAACTGAGGAAGTATTTTACATAAATTACACACATCACATTTACACTATGCTCACCACTTTTCAGATATTCATGGCAACATTGTCATACAAACTGAATGCTGCAATAAACATTTCAATAATTTAATAACTAAACTCTTACAGGCCTTCAAGAAGCTCATGCAGCTAGTTCAGAGGTTGGGGCAGTTGGAAAGCTGATAAATGGTTTGGTGTTAAAAAAAAGGTCGGAACAGGATAAATGAACACAATAAGAGTTCAGGAGCGGCTAATGACGATAAAGGATACATGAAGGAGGATGAGAGCATAGAGGGACAGAGGTGGAGTGAGTAAATGGAGAAACACTACAGCTGCAGGCACATTTCTGCACAGACCCTTGTCATATAATTAGATCTTGTCTGTCTCAAACCCAGACCAGAGCAGTACTGCACAATTTAATGGTATTTCTTCAATAATCTGCGCAAAGGGATCTTGTGGGTGTGTTTGTGTGGGCCAGGTTCAGCCGGCATTTTGTCGACTGAATGTCCCTGAAAACAAACAGAACAAAATTGGCAATTTTAAAATACTGATATAGTAAATACTGATGTGTGTGTGTATTTGTTACTGTCTTTTACAGGCCATGTAAAGTATTAGCTCCATTTACTTGTAGTTTGGTAATGTTTTGTCATATTTCAGTGCCTGCCTGTCACATGGCTACTGTTTTCTCATGCATTTAAACTGCTTTAAGCTCTGATTTCAGACATTGTATACTGCTGACTCTTCTAAATAGACCTTTCAGGTTGTTCACTTTCTTTAGCACACCAAACACTGAGGAAAAATACAATCTGTCATCTCTTATATCATTTTCACATCATTCAGTTGGTAGACGTTTTATATTGTGCTTTAAGTCTCAGCACTGCAATCTTAACCTTATAGACCCACTAAACTGAGCCTCATTTTGCATTTATACATTTTCTTATGAATGCAAATTTTGCTCATTTATATACATACATACATTTTATATACCACTAAAAATACTGTTATAAATATTAAAAATGAATAGGCTACTTTTATTCAGCCAGATTTTTATTTCAATCAAATGCTTGTCTTTTCTACTAAAACATTAAGCAACACAACTGTTTTCAACTTTGACACTAATAAGAAATGTTTCTTAAGAAACAAATCAGCATATTATTAGGATCACGTGACACTGAAGACTGGAGTAATAATGCTGAAAATTCAGCTTTGTCATTAAAGTAATAAATTGTGTTAAAATATATTCAAATAAAAAACTGTTATTTTATTATAATATTTCCACAATATTTCCGTTTTTACTGTATTTTTGATCAAATAAATGCAGCTTTTACTGAGCATAAGAGACAAAATCATTAAAACCTTACAGACACCAAACTTTTGAACAGCAGTTTAATTTAACATTATTATTATTATTATTATTAATTGGTTCCAAGGAGGACATAATCTTTCTTGGTTGCCCTTTTATTCCAGCAGCAATTTTGCATTTAGTGTGACATTTAAAATTGATGATGAAAAAAGATTTGGCTTGTTAATTTTCCACTTCAATGATAAAACAAAATCCATTAATCAATGGATCTATTAGTCACTAATCAATTCCAGACAATGAATAATGAAAAAATGTAGTTTAGATAGACAACAGTCATTTTCTGGGCTTGAAACATCCTTCATCGCACTGCAGAAAGCTGCATGGTGACATTCAAGAGGTTGTTGAATTAACAGTGGTGTGTGGGCAGGTCCATTGCTGTGGGGGTCATGGAATGAACTATACTTGAAAGGTCAGTAGTTTATGTCACTGCAGTACAACCTGTGGACATTTCAGCCACATTCACTTTTTCAAGTCAAGTTACATTAATTTCAGAGGTAAACTAAAGGATCACAATGAGTAATTAGAGATGGATCATTTGTAAGGAATGCAATGACATCCTGTAAAGGTCATGGTAAGGGAGATACATGAAGTCAAATTGAAAAGAGCTTTCTTTACTTTCGTATCAAGACAATTACATGAACTCACTGTGGTGTTGACCCTATTTACTTCCTTAACAAACATTTCTGGTCCATTTCTGGTCATTTTATGCATGATCAGTCAAAAAAAAAAAAAAGTTTGTTCCTTAATTATTGATCAAAATGCAATAACTTGGTCAGAATCTTTTCAGCTGATGAAGCCATGTTTTTAACCTCTTCCCTCCATCTATCTAATTACACCCACTTTTCCTAATCCACTGATCAAATGTCCTGAATTGTCCTAAATATCCTGTTTCCCTTATATGTAAAAAAAATTATTTCTACCATAAAGACTCAGAGGCCAGGTGAACGTTTACATGTTGTTTATTCCATAAAGTGTAAACAAGAAGGTAGTGAGCTACAGTGTTTCATGTTTAGTTGTACGGAAAAGTTCTTTGGCGTAGGCCCCGTACTTCGTCCAAATCCTGGGGATGCAGATTGCAAATGTGAAACAAATAATTCAGTGCTCATTTATACCAGGTGACAAGCAGTGATTGGCCAGACTTATTATTACGAAAGATGACGTGACATTAAAGGATTAATTCACTTTCAAATAACATTTTCCTGGTAATTTACTCACCCCCATGTCACCCAAGATGTTCATGTCTTTCTTTCTTCAGTTGAAAAGAAATGAAGGTTTTTGATGAAAACATTCCAGGATTATTCTCCTTATAGTGGACTTCAATGGACTCCAAACGGTTGAAGGTCCAAATGTCAGTTTCAGTGCAGCTTCAAATGGCTTTAAACGATACCAGACGAGGAATAAGGGTCTTATCTAGAGAAACGATCAGTCATTTTCGAAAAAACTGTATATATGTATGTATATATGCTTTATAAACACAAATCATCGCCTTTGCACGTGCTTCTGCTTTCTGTATTCTTCAAAAAGCTCACGCTGTATGTCCTACGCCTTCCCTACTTACAGAATGAACGCAGTGCCAGTTCCGTTTTTTCCGTAAGTAGAAAAGGGAAAATGACCAATGGTTTCTCTAGATAAGACTCTTATTCCTCGTCTGGTATTGTTTAAAGCTCTTTGAAGCTGCACTGAAACTGTAATTTTGACCTTCAACCATTTGGTGCCCATTGAAGTCCACTATAAGGAGAATAATCCTGGAATGTTTTCATCAAAAACCTTCATTTCTTTTTGACTGAAGAAAGAAAGACATGAACATCTTGGATGATATGGAGGAGAGTAAATTATCAGAAAAAAAATACTTAAAAGTGAACTAATCCTTTAAATCTTCCTGGTAGAACTCATGGAAGTAAGATCGGTGGCGAAAGCATCGCTCATTTAGAAGTACCTGCAAAGTATTTAAAAATCCCTTTAAATTCCGTTAGTGAGTATGATGTTGAAATATATTGATTTATACTTTACGTTTTGCCTTTTTACAACAACCAATGGATCTTCTTGCCGTGTCAGTGCTTTCTGTTTTGTGCAAATGCCACTGCTGATTTTTCCTTTATAAAATGGATTTTCATTGAAGTGCCTGGATCTTTACATGTAAGAAGACAAATGTTTAAGCTAAATGACAAGTAAACGTATAGGTGGCCATTCATCTTTCTTGTTGAATGTCAAGTGAAATAACATCTGAGCATTTTCAGAAAGACAGAAACTGTCGGTTTTTATCTACTCTTATCTGTTCGCTCTAATGTTGAGCACTCCTTTCAGCTTTCAAATGTCTGAGACCTTTGAGTAATTTCTTCTTCTGTCAGCGTTCAGTGAATGAAACTGATGACTTCTGACACATTTCTGCAAAATTATTCAAAGAGAATGTGTTAGAATAAAAAATTATTCTAACACGCTCTGCCTTCTGATCGCCTCATCAGAGGAATTACACTGTGGATGAAAATCATAGTTATTAATCGCAAAAATGCAGGTCTGTTTGTAATGCTCAACATTGTTCCTCAATCGATCTATATACACAAAAAATACATTTTTTCACACCCACCCATCCACGCAGATGCACAAACATATGCTGCTGTTCATCCAAGCATTAGCCTTCTTAAATTGAAACTGTAGTTGTACCATTCATGCCCCCCAAACCCATCTCCCCCAACACCAATGACAGAGTTTAACGAGACACATTAATAAACTGAAAAAAAAAGAATAAATTTTAAAATATTATAAAATACAAATATTTATTCCAAAGCTGAATTTTCAGCATCATTACTCCAGTCTTCAGTGTCACATGATCCTTCAGAAATCATTCTAATTTGATTATTTGCTGCTCAAGAAACATTTCTTATTATTATGAAACAAGTTCAATTCAGATATAAAACAGCTCTGCAGAAACAGTGATGTCATCACCCATCGTATCAATTACCGATTATCAATGTTGAAAACAGTTCTGCTGCTTTTTTTTTTTTTTTTTTTTTACAGGATTCTGTGATAAAGGTCACAGGAACCACATTTATTAGATTTTGATCAATTAAAAGTATTGATTTCTTAAAAAAAAAAAAAAAAAAAAGTGCATATGGCATTGATCTCACCTGCCATTCTGTAGTGGTAGCGTTCTGTCTAGATTGAGATAACACCATCGAGCCTTAGTCTATATAAGTGTGTTTTTTGCACATTTGTGTTGCAGATTGCCATTCTGACCTTCACAGCTGTCCGTCAAGCTCTGCGTCTGTGTAATTGCCTGTCTCTACAGTCTCTCTCCTCTCCACTGCTCTCCAATAGGTCAGACAGATGGACAGGCGCTGACCTGCCTACAGGAGTGACGTGCTGGAGATCTGTGCCGGAGTGTGTGTGGGTTTGTGATTCTGGATGTGTGTCTGTATCATCGTGAGTTGTAAGCACATGCACACACCCAATGCTCACCCACAGGCTGGATTTAGTCCATCAGAAGCAAGAGGCCTCCTTTGTCTCCTCCTTTCTCTCTCTTACATGTGTCCATCTGCTGATGTACCGGCCAAATGGTCCATTCTTCTAATCACACTGTTTATGTGACTCTCTCCAGACATGATGCAACATTCTTCTAATGCTAAAAAGCCTTCAAACTTTTCCAGGACTAGAAGTTGGTATGTAGATCATGAGGATCTATAGTACATGGAAAAGTCTATGCATTAGCATTCCCATTAATCTCAGTGGTAATGATGTGTTATAATGAATATAGGGGAAGTTGGAGCTTGTTTGTCACTCTGAGTGAATATGTCTCAGGGTTGGTTTACTTTTGAAAGCGAGTTTCTTTATAGACTTGTACCTTGAAGTCATGGGTATGAAAAAATCTGTTAAACATTTCCACAATTTTTGCTCTAGGGAGGGGGGGTTGTGGGGATTGATGTTACATTATGGGGTATGTTGTCACACTAAGAACCTGCTGTTTATTGACCTGTTGTTTATTTAGTGATTTGAGAGGAATACCTTTGATCGAAATATGAAATATTTTTACTAAAGCCATATTCCACAAAATATTTGTATTTTATTTATTTTATTTTTTTTCCCACAAAATATTTGTATTGTACACAATCCATAAAAATAGGGCACAATATTGTATTATTGTGAGTGAATTTTCTGTATTTTTTGATTATTTTGAATTTTGAACTTCATTGAGTTGTGTTTTAGGGTTAATGGAAATGTCTGTAAAATTACTGGATAATGTCCTGGTAATTTTCTGCCAGTACATTATCCATTTTTTTTGTTTGTTTTGTTTTGTTTTGTTTAAAGTGTAGGGTTGTTTTTCATAAACTGTTATACAATTTTCAAACCAAACAGCTAATTAAAAAATAGCAATATACAAAAACTATTGTTTGCCAAATTTATGTCCTAAGTTTGTTGTTTTAACTTAACTGCGATTTTTGCTGTTGTACCAGCTTGCAGGCGATTTTTTTTTCTCTCTCTCTCTCTGGAGAAATTGCATGGAAATCGTGTATGCTTGTCGTGCACATTGTGTGAAAGGAATTACAAGCCGGGCCGAGCACGTTACGAGCACCTCCCAATTATTGGGGAGTCAGCCTGATTGTAACAGCCTATTGCCAAATCCTACACAACCACGCCATATAGACTAGCTCTATGAATATTATTATAGCCCAGTGGCTGCAACCCTAGAGCGTGCACTTACATTTACACACACACACACACACTAGTTGTTTTTTGTTGAAAAGAATGGCTGTGTTATTCTCTGCTTTTCACTAAATCATATGCACACGCCACTCGTCTTTTTATCTTTTTTTTAAATTTGTTTTTATTTGAAGCTATAACAGCAATGTTGAAAGCTCCAGTCTCTGTGTTTAGCATGAAAGCTCACGATTGCAGCCAGCTATAGCTGTGCCATGTACCAGCTGCTTTGACGTGATTATCAGGTTAACTCACTCGTAACGTGTGCAACGACTCACGACCTCCCAAGTGTCCGAACACGCACAGTTTACACACGCCTTTAAGAGGCCAAACACAAAAAAAGGCATGATAAATTATACAAGCATGGCTTGGCGCATCAGACCAACTACAACAATGAATAAAATGGCTGAAAAATAAATAGAATCACATGTAATATGATTTAATTTCTTATCACTTTTGACCAATAGGTGGTTCTGTGACCAAATTGATGTGGTGTGGTCAGTGTGGGGTGACAATGACACGTACAGGGCCCTATTTTAACAATCTAAGCACATCGTCTGAAGTGCATGGCGCAGGTGCATAAGGGTGTATCTGAATCCACTTTTGCTATTTTAACAACGGTGCATGGTCTAAAAGGGTTGTACCTAGTCTCTTAATGAGTAATGGGTGTGTTTGGGTGTAACATGCAAATAAACAATCAGAGTCTCATCTCCCATTTCCTTTAAAAGCCATGTGCACTTGCACCATGACGGATTCGCTATTTACATGGTGGAATATAGACACCCTCAACCTAACGAGTCAGTTTAAATACATGTGTGTATTGCCATGATTGGCCAAATAATTATCCAATTTCATTCGTCATTACTCCAAATAGGTAATTCTGATACATGCAATAACTATCCATTATGACATGTAGGCATTTTTATTATTTATGTACACAATAATAATCTTTTACATTGTAATCCTTTACATTGTGATTTTTACATTGCATGCTTGTTTGCTGCTGCGCATCCCTGTGTGTGTAATAAGCAGAGTGTACGCGCGCTGTGCAACCGCCTATATGCGCATATTACTAACGTGCCCTTTAAATAACAAAAAAAAATAATAATAATACTGCGCCATTGACTTTAGACCAGGTTTTTGTTGGTCAATAGTGCAATCGTTTTCAGTTGCCTCAAAATATCCTGAACACCGCTCGTTTTCAGATCAGCACACCCATGGGATAACAGACGGGTGCGAGTGCATTTGCTATTTAAACAACGTAGGCGCTGGACGTGAAAATGATAACTGTCAGACTGAAACTAGCAAAAAACACTTGTGTCGCATCTTGTATACGATAAGGCCCACAAAGTTTGGTGTCAATAAACCAAAGCCTTGCAGAGAGACAGCCTCAGAGATGTTTGGGCATCTCGACATTAAATTTGTTGATGCATTAAATGAAAACAGTTTGGAATATCAACACAAAATCCATAATTTTTGGTCAGCATGGTCTGAAGATGATCTGAATTGAATCTGACCAATAGAGCAATTCTAAAAAGAAGGTTTTCAAGGAAATTAAAAATGTCGGACAGCAAGTTTGACTCTCTATGGCATCGTTGCTCTTGCCATGACTTATGGAATCTATCTATCAAGTTTTGCATTATCATTACTATTAGCACTTTTTGAAATTTCATTATAATTTTTGACTACAAGGTGGCACTGCCCCAGAACTTTTGAGTACCTTCAGGGCCGACATGGAGAAAAAAAACAGAAACTAGTTTTGTGATATTTTATCGAACTTTTCAGCCATTTTTCATATCTCCTGACCACCAGGTGGCACTATGCCGAAACTGTACAGGTACCCTCAGGACATGGTTGTCATAACACACACTAAGTTAGGTCAGAATATGCTAAAGCGTTGCAGAGATATAGCCACATGTCCATTTAGGTGTGCTCTTCATCATATTCGTTTGCACGTTATTTCATAACTTTTTGATGGCATGGTCTGAAGATGACCTGATTGATTATGATGATACATACAACAATTTTATTATTATTTTGATAGAAATAGTTAATCAGCTGATTTCAAAATACATATCTGTTTGGACATAACGTTCATAACAGACAATGTTCTGTAACAAAATCTAATTTCAGCATATTACCGAATAAGAGATGGAGTTTATTGCTTTTCAGTCAATCTCATTCGTTACATGAGCAGGAAATAATAAATATTACTCTAAAGAACCTGAATGGATAATTGTGTAAAGCAATGTGACCCTGTGGTACATGAGGGACATGTGGTTTGTGTGTATTATAATTGCAAACTATGAGGTGTTTGTGTGTGTATATATATACAGGATCAGTGCTAATTGAGCCTCAGGGCTGCTAACAGAGCATTGGTGGTGAGGTGGGACTCGTTAGTTTAGAGTCAGTCCTGCTTTGTTTACGAAAGGCCACCCGCTGGCAGACTCTTTGATTTGTTTATCTTGCTTGTCATTAGTTTAAAGAAAAGAGTGTGTGTATGTATGTTTCTGAATGTGTTGGCATCTTTGCGTAGGAGTGTTTGTAATTAGCTGAAATGGAAGAGAGAAACATTTGCTTGCGTCTGCTTAACCCGTCTGACCGGTGTGGTAGAGGAAATATCGCATTTGGAAACGACCTGAATGCATCACTGAATTATTAATACAATCCAAATCACTGTCCACAAAATACACTTTGACCATGGCAGAAATGTACACCTGATTCTTAAATGGATATCTAGGAATTAGTTTGATTTTATGCTTATGTATACTTGAACTGCACATATTGTATGTGTATAAAATAACATTTATTCCTCATGAGTTATTTCTTTTTTTATATCACTCTGCATGTCTATATTTGCATGTTTCAGAAAGACTTTAATTTTTTAGTGGTGGGGATTGTTTTAGTGACTTTTTCTTTATGAGTGAGATGCTTAATCATTCAGTCAACAGAATCATTCAGGAATGGAAAAAAAATAAATAATAATAATTAAAAACCAATAGCGTTCGAAAACATACACTGCCCTCCAAAAGTGTGGAAACACCTCTGGCAAAGTGTGGTTTTGGACGATATCAGCATAAGTCCTTATCATTTTTTGGTGCAAATACATTAAAGTAACTTGACATTATCATTGAAGACCAGCAATAATAATATTGATTTTGATTACATAACAATGGCAATATATACATGTCAAAGTCAGCTGTGATGCTGGTTACTGGTTTAAACTTGGCCCAGGTTTTTAAAAGATTTTTGGGTCAGCACACCTTAATAGCTTCAACAATTGATTGCCAATTAAGTTTAGAATAATGAACCAATCAGAACTCAGTTTAGGTCAGATAGCTGCTAATGGTGGATATTTTGATGAATCGAAAATTTAAGTTCCCTTTCATAAGGGAACTTCAACACTGCGCTTGGCGCTATGGGGAACCGTCACTCATGACAGGTGTTCGAAATGCCAAGAATCACAACACTCCAACCCTATTGGCCGGCGACAGCCTATGACGTCGAATGGCGCGAACCGTGACGTATAAAATGAGCGTCTGAGGAAGCAGTCAACATCTTCTCGTCTTTTCGGGACTGTTTCTTTCGTGCCTGTTTCATTACTCCATTAAGGAAATTTCTGTATTATGTCTAAAAAATGTTTCAGGAAGTGTGCTGATCCTTGTCCCAGGTTTCTTACACCTGAGGACACACACAACCTGTGTGTTATGTGTCTGGGCGAAGATCACGTACGGACAGTGCTTGAGGGTGCTGTCTGTGTCAACTGTGAGCATCTGCCCATGAAGACGCTCCGTTCTCGCTTGGCCCGCTTCTCGAGGGAAGAGGCGTCACCGCTGTTGCCTGGTTGTTCCGGCCCTGCTCGTGCTGAGGCAGAGCGGCGGCTGAAATCATGGAGCTCTCAGGTGGAGCTCGCTAAGGAATTTGAGAGGGGTGTAAATCTCTCTCAGGCCAAGGTGACTGACGAGGACACGCTCCTGGATGACGATGATTGATTGATTTACTTTTATTTACCGGCTATGGTGGCCACAGAGCGACATCTGTGGCTCAACTGTGTGGACATCGGGGAGAAAGAAAAGCGCTTTCTCCTCGATGCCCCGGTCTCGCCTTCTGAGCTTTTTGGCACATCCGTTGAGGTGGTGTTCGAGAAGTTCAGGGAGGCGAGGGCGCGCTCCACAGCATTCAGATCCTGTATCCTGCTCAGATCCGGATCTGGGCCCAGACAGCCAGGAGGTCCCGGTCCGTCTCGAGTCGAGGCTCAGAGACAGGCCCAGAGATCCAGTGTCGCCACTCGTGTGCCTCCTCCTCCCAGGAGCAAGTCGCAGAAACGGCGGGATGCGAGGAGGAAGAAGCAGGACCTGAGGGAAGTGATCGAGCATAGGCGCCAGCAGCGCAGGTGATCGATCTCTTCTCTCTCGCGGGGGCTGAAACATCTTGCCCTCACTCTTTCTTCTTCCTCCGCCTCCCGGCAGCATTGAAAGGACATTCTATATGCTCAGGCTTTTAAAGTCAGGCTGACGAGTAGGGCTTATGATGAATATTTTTCTGACGGCCCGCCGTCTGACTTAATAGTGAAAGTGCTTTTAGGCTTAAAGGACTTTGGATTTATCCTTCTTTATACTGACAAAAGGAGGAGGAACCTTCGTTCTACGAGCCGCAGGAGGTAAGCGAGGTCTTTTTTTTTTTTCTGTGAAAATGTAGACCTTGTTTTTCCTGTATAGTTTCCCTGAGCATATAGTCAGTGTAGAAGGGGTTAATTTGGGCCAATAACTGAAATGCTAGGCTGGCTAGTGATACTCGCAGGCCGCTGTATGGCCGCTATGTTGTTTTTAGCCTCCTGTGTCAGAGTAGCTTCTCAGCTAATACTGATAAATCTAGATGAAGTTGGCACTCGTTATTTCAGTTATATGTGTTGGGTTGGCCTTTCGGCCGCCTGGCGCTGTTGCTTGCAGTGCTTCATTTTTCCTCGCTTCAGAGGATTCAAGATGGAGCCCAAGCATAGCTTGGTCTTTTAGGCCGTAGCTAGCGGCTAGGCTAGGACTAGGTTTAGGTGTTTGTCTGTTAAGATGCATCACTTGTATTGTCACTATCCCCGCCTGGTTGTATAGTTCCTAGTTCTGGCTTCCTCCTGAGGGAGTTGTTGGTCGTATGCTCATTTTCCCCCCTTCATTTCTGTATGTAGGTGCTTGCTATGTTTAACAGCTAAGGTTATAGGCTGTTATTAGCCTTCCTGGTGCTGTCTTCGCAGGTGGTAGGCCCTTATCTTCGAGTAGATAATTTATGCAGTATCGCTAGGCCCCACTTTAGAACCTTTGTCATGCTTATAATGCTTTCGTTCTCAAAGGGTTCATTACAGATCTCAGATCTGTTCTGTGAAACATTTATCCTGTTTGGATGGCATGTATACAAAGCATTCGCGTTTGCTTTGGGGTTCTAAACTTTAGCCCTACATACATATATGAGCTTACTCTAGTGCTGCCACAGGTTAATGCCTGTTTCTGTGATAGCAGGCTGTGATTAGCCTCTATCTATAAACGTGGTGTTTTGTTGTACTCCTTAGGGTTTGTGTTTCACTGAGTGCATCACTTGTTGGATTGCACACTCAGGTTGAGTGTAGAGAATCTTATTCTGGTGAGAATAGTCTGATCTCTGCTAGCTCCCAGTCGATCATGACCACAGCAGCTGTTTTGCATTTGCTATTAGATTGTTGGCACTTTATTGTAGCCTCTCTCTTAATACAGCTTGTTTTTTGGGCACTGTTGGTTTACAATCACGAGTTTGCTCACGTGTTTTAGCACTGCCTCAGGCTTATGCTGACGTTGTTTGAGGTAGTAGGCCTTGTAGGCCTTCCTTAGACCGTGATAGCTTATTTATGTGTACTAGGTACATTGCCTGTTGGAATGTGTAGGCTTAAGCTCAGGTTGTGTAGCTAGTTCCCCACAGTTATCGTGTAGGATCTAGAGCTGGTTCCCTTTGAGCTTGGGCCCTGTTATGACCATGGGCTGGCGCCACATGGTGCTTAAAGTAGTAGGCCTTGCCAGGCCTCCTTTGTAGCCTCTGTGTTGGCCCAGCTGGGTTGGTTATATCTAGACTCATTCCATGGTTGAGTCGTGTCTTTGACTCATGCCGCCATCGGCCAAACCCACCTCCGTATGAATAGGCCCTAGGTCAGGCCTCTCGTTGAGGTCTGTGGCGTAGTGTGTACTTCTCCTACCTAAGGGTTTCTCGAGTACTTGGCCTGCTGGCTGGCCTTAGTCATGAAGCTACCACTGGTTGTTGCCATGTGTTCATGGAGGTTGTAGGCCCCCATCAGGGCCTCCTTTCAGTCTGCATGTTGGCACAGCTTTGTGTGGGTTTCTGTATGACTCATCACCATGGATGAGTCATGATTGCCACTAGCTGACGCCATGTGTTTTACGAGTTTTAGGTATCACACTGGAGTTTGGCTTTGTACTCCTCTTGCTAGCCGACGCCGCGTGTAACAGGTAGGCTTTAAAGGCCTCCTTTGGGAGCATGCTGGCTTTTTTCCTTTTTTTTACCGAACAGTTTCTTTTTACTGTTCGGTAAAAGGGTCTTGTGTCACTGGCTGGCCGGGGCTCAGGCTGGCTAATGACCTCTCTTTGTAGTCGGTCTGTCTAGCCTGAACCTCAATAACACTGCCACGAGCTGATGCCACATGTCTGCTGAGGTTATAGGCCCATGGGGCCTTCTTTAGCACGTGATGGCATATGTTGTACTCCTCTTGCTTAAAGAGTAGAAGGGTGCTTTACCGAGTACACTGCTCGTCAGATTGTGTTGGATGGGTTGTTCTGTGGGCACTCACAGCAATCTAATTACTTGGTTGGTCATGCGCTCAGCATGCTATATTTTCAGTCGAATGGCCTTATGGGCCATCCTGAATATCACCATGTGTGTTGGGTTCATGTTGTGATATTAGTTCATTGTAAGAACTCTTAGTTATGTTGTAGGCCCCTTCTGGTCGGCCTCCATGGCTATGTGTCTGCAGTATGGTCTGTCCATTAGGTTGAGCTTCGTACTTCCCTTTGGGTTGACTGCGTAATTGTGCTTAGCTCCCTAAGCTGGTCATTGGTTGTAGACTTCTGTGAAGTCTCCCATTCAGACTGGCCCCAGGCTGGTTTGTGCTCCCCTGTACCAGGGTTTTTCTAGCGCACAGCCTCCTCAGTGCTTTAATCAGAAGCTGAGTAGATCCTAGGATAAGTGGTCTTACTCCCCTCAATATGAGGGTTTATGGCGCTCAGCTGAGTTCCGCTCTCCAGGATGCCCATCTCTGCATGTGGATTTGAGTTGCTTACTGCCCTTTCGCAGTCGCTCTTACCTGCTCTCCTCTTCTGGAGTTTGTGCTTGGAGATTTTGTATATCAGACAAGGATGGCCCAGGCTATGTTTGGCTTTCGCTAGATTAGTACGGCCTCCTTGGTGGTGTCGGGGGTGATTTTATCCCCTCTAGTGACTGGCCGGGATTCCTTCTGGTCTCCTGGCCACATTCCCTTTAAGGGACCACTTTCTACGGGTTGTTGGTCCCAGATGCCTTGAGCAGCCTTGGCAGGCCTTTCACGGAAAGGCCTCTTTTAGGCTCAGCTTGGGCTGTTGGCCATAGGGAATGCTGTCACTGACAGCCTTGGAGAGTTGCTCCCGGTTTTTCCCTGTAACTGCCGGACGTTTGTCCAGACATTTTGGGCATGCACTCTCCTCTAGCATGGCGGAGTGGGTATTTCGTTTCCCATAGCGCCAAGTGCAGAGTTGAAGTTCCCTTTCGAAAGGGAACATCTCAGGTTACACATGTAACCATGGTTCCCTGAGAACAGGGAACGAGACTCTGCGCTTCCCTGCCATGCTTCAGGATGCCTGCTGAACAGTCCCTCAAAGACGAGAAGGTGTTGACTGCTTCCTCAGGCGCTCCCTTTATACATCACGGTTCATGCCATTCAACGTCATAGGCTGTCACCGGCCAATAGGATTGGAGTGTTGTGATTCTTGGCATTTCGAACACCTGTCACGAGTGACGGTTCCCCATAGCGCCAAGAGCAGAGTCTCGTTCCCTGTTCTCAGGGAACCATGGTTACATGTGTAACCTGAGATGTTTTTTCTAAGTATAAACTGTTTATGTAATAAAATATGTTTTTGTAGTTTGTGTTGTCCCTTATCAGTGCAAAATTATCACAAATTAAAAAGGATTCATGCCAATATTGTCCAAAACCCCACTTTTCTAGGGCGTTTCCAAACTTTTGGAGGGCAGTGTACTCTCTGAGTATACTTTTGAATCCAGATGTACTGCGTTAGTCACATTGTCATTGTCATGTGACCTACCACCATCACTTTACTGCCATTCAAAAATCCTCTTTCATGGCTTCATGGGATAGTAAAGTGTCCATCAGCTCCCCGAAAATAGTATGTCACATTCGGGTATTTTATGAATACTGTCAACTTGGACATACTACACTCTTCACATACTGTTTTTTTCGTACTATATAGTAGGGAAGTATGCATATTCAAATCCAGACACTGTTTTTATGATTCATTGAATCATTTGCTCAAGCGATTTGTTCAATCAGGAATGAACGTGAGTCATTAAATTATTCACTCAACAGACTTGTTCAAAAACATTGATTCATTCAGAACTGAAACACTGCTTCTTTGTCTAACTGTGGCTTCTTTTGAAACTGTTTTGTCAGAGCAAAAATAGACAACTGGCAATATTGTGTCTGAAAATGTAAGATACTCAATACTATCTATTTGATTCATAAACTGCTTTAATTGTGATGTTTTTGAATATTGTCTCGTTTGCAAATACCAGTACTGATATTCTGGGAAACTGCTCATCACTTTTAATATTAAATGTTTCATTTCAAATATGAATTCATGTCAATGTGAATCAACTTGTTTAATGTGACTCAAAAGTACAAACTAGTGAGTCTAGCATTATATAGTCAATAAGAAAACTAGTTTAGAACTTCAAGTGAGGATAAAATCAATAAGCACATAGTTTGAAGGGGAATAGAGTCCTAATATACTTGTAATGATTTGTCCCTCCATCTCTTTCTATTGCTCCGTACTTCCACTTCTTTTGTCTGTTACGTCTAATTGAATTTAAATGGAATTGATCCTGTGCTGACATTCTCTGAGCTCCATCTGTGCAATTAAGTGTGCAGTTCCTGAAAAAATACAGTCTTCACACTCCTGTCTTCCTCAATCAATGTCATGTAGCTCCATTGTCCTAGTTCTTTTATGATGTTCTTTTGGCTTTGATCAATAGGTCTTATGTGTGCATTTTATGTTCGTGTGGTTTCCTACAGGATGTAACACTTCCTCACAAATCGTTAGAGCATATTGTAGGACATTTATAGACATGCTTAGTGGCCAGTGACAACATGACAGACTGCTGACAAATCCATGTACGAAAATGACGTTGATAGGCAGGTGTCAAGAATGTGGAATGCTACTGGCTTTGATATCCATAGTGTTCATTTAAAGAACTCTTTAGGAATAAATGATATTATGAGTGGTACACTCATCTGCTCATGTGAATGAAAAATAAACATATATTATGCATTTCACATCTGAGCCTTCAATTATTCTCCTATCAGTAGCATAATCTCTTAGCACTTGCTGAATAAATGAGATAAAGGAGATATAAAAGCTTTGGTAATTAGGTAGTCATCCGTGAAGTGAATCCGGAAAGCGTATCGTTTAATAGATCTGAATAGACTAAAGAGATTGTTTTGTTGCTGTTTAAAGATTTCCGCGAATGCATTGTTGGAACAGTAGAAGAAGGGAGAGAGACTGAGCAAGGCTGGATGGTTTGAATGTTGAGATTAAGCGTTTCTGTATTTGAGGATGAAGGGTTGAAGAAAAAGAGGGCTGAAGGAGGATTTATATATCACAGTCTTCATTTGACCACTTCATGTCCCTGCAGACCCTCCATAATACCATCCCACCTCTTTTTCTCCCTAATAACAAGAATCTGCTGACGTAACCACCCACACCTCCATCCCAAATGACATCTTTCTGTTCCTTTAAAAATTACCTTTTTTGCAGTGAAGGATTTGGGAAGCGTTGATACAGTAAGACTCCTTACGGCAATTTTACTTTTACTAATGCATGTTCCTGCTGTTATTATGAACAATTTATTGGTGCATGTTATTCCAAAAGACAAAATATGCCTTTGAACTCCTTCATCAAAATGCAATGTTACTTTCTCTGCCTCTAAAATTGCTTTACCTTACATTTGACATCATCATACTCTTAAATTATTTTTCACATCTTAACCACCAAGTACCTGTGATGTGGAAACCACTTTCAGACAATGCAAACAGAAGTCTTTACTGGGAAATGTTTTGTGAGGTAACCTTAAAAAGGTGTAATCTAAATTATTCATGACAAAAAATATGATTTATTGATTTAGTCAAAATTGATATTAGATTTTTTTTTTAATTTATCCGCATTTATTATTTTTTACACCTTGTCCTAACCAGACTAACCGCGATGAGATTCCAGCAACAAGCAATTTGTCTGTCCACACCAGACTGAGACAACGACATGACGTGACAAAATCAATCTAAACGCACAGCCAATCAGAAGAGTGAGTGGGCGGAGTCTCTCTGCAAGTGATCTGCAGTGGAAATGTATAGGTAGCTTACATAATCAAATTCATAAATATTAGGCTACGCCATTTTAACATTATTAAAAATGCATACTGGTTAGGTTATGACACTGGTGTTACATTTAGATTACATTAACACTCGTTTAAAGTTAATTTTTAAACCATATTAATTTAATAACAGTGTTATATGTGGTAAGCCTTGTGATGCCTGGATTCACTTGTAGCATTTGAAATGACTGATTTTTGTTAGTGATTTATTTATTTTATTTTATTTCATTTTTAAATTTATTTAGACTAAATAGTAGGCTATAGCATTTTAATGCTCACCATGTATCAGTAGCCATAATATGAAAATCAGTAGCCATCATTTGTGCCCAGTGGCGTCAATACACCAAAAGCCAAGGTATGGCAGACCCTGATGACGTCATCCAATCTTACTCCCTCGGACAGGTCCACTTTCTTCACACAACTTTTTCCAGCAAGTCTGAATATTATCCAGTTTAAATGTTATTTTTAACATGATAAGGAAAAAACTTTTTTTTTTTTTTTTTCATCCAACAAAGATTGTCCTCGTTTGTAAAGCTAAAAGTCAATCAATCAAAAACCATAGCCAATCAGAACACAGTGTGGGTGGGCTCTTGCGGCAAGAGATTAATTTTGATGGCACTCGCAAGAAAATGGATAGCCTACATAATAAAATCCACAAGTATTACACCATTTAAACATACAAAACATACAAAAATACATACTTTTTACTAAAACAGTCTTTGTCATAAAATACACTTGTTATTTTTATTCTTGCATACATTTATTTCATTTCAAGATCTGAGGTGAATTATCCATTGTTGCTTTTAATATGACTACAAAGCTGGGAGCACTAAATGATATTCAAAGTTACATTACATGCTTTTAACATTAAATAAGAACATAATACCTGAGATTATTGTCATACTTTGTGTTTTTGTTTGAAAATACTAGAGTAATTTATAGGAAATACCATAGTGTTTTTGAACTATATTATAGTAAATTGCACTGTATATATTATAGTATTTACAACACTTTGTTAATGAATGCTGCAGCATACTGTAGTGTTAAATATAGTGAACTGATAAACTTTAATAAATACTGTACTATACTTTAGTTTTTACTACAGTAAACTGTATTGTAGTATAATATACCCTATAGTTGTAGAAAACTTACTACAGTATTGGGTAAAGTAATTTTAAATGATAATAATATTTCACAGTATTGCTGTTTTGTTCTGTATTTTTGATCAAAAAATGCTAGACTGATGAGCATGAGACTTCTTTCAAAAACATTAAAAATAGTAACGTGTCAAATCTTTTGACCGGTACTGTAATTAAAAATATAATAGGCCTATACAAAATTTTCTTCAAATGATGTGCAATAATACGTGCATGCATGAGATCACAAAAATCATGTTTTGTGTTTAGAGTGGACATAATACAATAGCTGTTATCAGCATGCTCACAGAGGGTTTTTTCTTTTATCTTACAGATTTGAGAATCATAGTGAACAGATATTGGCCCACACTGGACTGCATGCATATGATACTGAGATCACTGACTGGAAGCAGACAGAAGCTTTATTTTTATTATTATTATTTTATTTATTTTTTTTTTTTTCTCCACTGCAGAAACACCAAATGCCATGTATGTGATGTTCACATAAATCTTTGAACAGGATTTATTTTCAGGTATAATTGTGAATTCAAATGTGTCTTTGAACTGTCATTTATATAGTTAATTATATTTTAAATAAACTTCAAACAAAATATATATTTCTTTTGTCATTGCATTTTTCCTTAGTTCACAAAGTCGTATTCCTGACTGAATGGCTCATTATGCAGCTCATTAGGGGCAGGGTCTTAATCTCCTCAGGTGTGAATCACAGCATTATTCATGAAGATTCACACCTCTTCGCATAAGGCCTGCGTAAACAAAAAGTGTCTTAGGAATTTAAAATAAATGCATTGTTTTATGTATCCGAGTAGGCAGGATAAGTTCCACATCATTTTGTAGCAAAAACTCTAGACTAAAATATACAGTTCCCAAAAGTCTTGTGAAAAAATGTTTAGTATGTGTTTTCAGGTCTTATTTCAGTGACTTTATTTATTTATTTATTTAAAAAAAAAAACACGCATATACATAATTCTCTCAAATACAAACATGTACAAACTTGTTATTGTAGCCTAGTTTCTGCTGAATACAGTGCAATGAGATTTTTGTCATTACTATGTTTATAAACAACTGAAAAAGCACAAATGTCAGGGCATGTCCAAACTACTCCAGGGCCCCAAATCAGCCTCAGACTCCAGAGGGTTATATTACTATAGTTGTTATATTACCACAGCAACTATAGAATTACCATAACAAATTAATTCAATTACTTTACTATGGTATGGTTTAAAAACACTATGCTATTACTATAAATTACTATAGTATTTTTTCATGTGGGGCCACAACGTTGCAGAAAAATAGAAACCGGTCAGTTCAGCATGAACTCATTGAGTGCAAAAACTCGTGTTTCATTCAATGAATCTGTCTAACTGCACAATAAATCATTTATTTACGTCATGTCTCGTCTTTGTTTGTTATGAGAAGATTTGTACACGTGCAGAACTTACACTTGCTCTAAATATGAACTCATTCAGCGTTTTGAGAGCTACTGAGCGGATTCTCACTACCGGTAAGTGCATCTCTGATTGCCCGTTATTTTTAACAGAAATCCCTGTGATTGGCTACAATACTCAACGCTGCAAAATCAAGTTTTGTAAAGACATCGGCAGCATCGTTGATCTCACATGACACGAATATAACGGTTAATACTTTCACTTGTACAAACATCACTTTGAGTGAAATGTGTTGTGACCACAGTTTCATGTTGACTTGTTTTAAGTCTTGCTGAAAAAAAGCAAACAATATCTATTCCTCCTATTTCTCCAATGCACACTCATATTTTTTTTTATAATGGTGATAACCGAGAATACTGTGGCACATCTCAGAGAAACACTCTTCCTTGCACAATTTCAAAAGCTTTTGAAAAGCTTTTGAGTCGTTTGAATGAGGCATCACACCCATGCACCATCAATCTCTCAGCAGTCCCTCGTTGTATTCCCTTCTTCCATCTTTCAATGTCTTTGCATCCTGTTTTAGCACTATGTTATAGCACTTAACCTCCGCTGTTTCTTCTCATCTATTATCGGTCATTTTCTGTTCTCACCATGTCACTCGTAGCCATTATTGTTATCAGTCATCCTCTCCCCACAGGTTTCCTCTTTTTACCTCTCATTTCAGCTCCTCAATGCTCCATCACCTCCTCTTCACCCCATATAGCCTGTAATTCTTTTCTCTCTACCTGAGATTTCAGATTCCTCCCAAAACCCAATGTCAAAAGTTATCATATACTCTTTAAGAATGGGGTGAACCTGTCAATAGGTATTCAAAAGTCTTTATACAATTAAATCTACAATTTCAAGCAACTATTAATGAATAAAAAAAAAAAAAAAAAAAAAAATATTTTTTTCATTTTATTTACATGTCAACTACCAGTCATTAGACTGGTCTGCTTAATATCTACTAACATTATATTCGGAAAGGATAAGGACAGTAATGACAATGTTCCTAAAGATTTCTATTTCAAATAAATGACACTGATAACTGGAGTAATGGCTGCTGAGAAAATTAATGCATTGCCATCACAGTAAGAAACAGAAAACAGTAATTTAATTTTTTTTTTTTTTTTTTTTTTTTTTTTTTAATCAGCACAAAGTCAGCACACCTGAGTAAATGACAGGTGCGTAGGAAATAAAATCAACCAAAAAACTGTTGAATATAAACTATAAGTAGCAAACCAGCACACTATCAATATAGTAAACAACGTTTACTAACCTAGAGAATGGGTGGATAAATTAATTTATTGATTGGGATGTTGTAAAAGCTGTGCATAAAAGTAAATATATCTTATCTGAAACCTATTAAGTGAACCTTTATCGCATTTAGTGGACATGATTCAAATCTGGGCCTGTTGCCTATGTGTACACAAGAGAGGGGAAAATAGATATATAATAGCACATGACATCAGAAATGACATCAGCATTGGTCTAATCCTGCCAGATTTTACAACACCATGAAGGAAGATTTCATTAATATTTGTATGGTGCAACATTTTCACATTATTATTCACAGTGACATTTATAATGCAAACAGATTTGCTACATATAAGATGATACGAGTGATCAAATGAATCCAAGCAGAACATGCTGCTAATTTCCTGGCTTATAAAAGCACAGCAGGATATTTCACATCTAACAGGTTTAATCAGCTGAGATTCAAATAATGTGTGTAGCATTGCAATAAGATAAGGGGCTAGTTGTCACACCTTCTACTCTGTTTACTCTATAACTAGTTAACATACTATATATATATATATATATATATATATATATATATATATATATATATATATATATATATATATATATATATATATATGAAAAGAATGGGTTTGCTTGTGTTTTTCACTTGTTTTCATGACATATACAAAAAAAGTGATCATATTGGAAGATATAGGACAGAATTAACAAAAATATTGTAAGACAATTATAGTGTAAGACAATTTTCAATAGAGATTAAACATTTGCCTCAAAATGTTATAGTTACTGAGCTCTATGTGACAACTTGCCCTTGTCTCCCCTATATTATGGTCTATTGTGGCTTTATCCTTCATGTTTTCTGCTGTGTTCTATGAAGAACTAAGAGCTTGTCTGTTTTACTTTTGTAGGTTTCAGCACCAAGGACAGTGACCAGTCTGACGGCTATACTGTAAACAGGTCTCCACCAGCAGTGTGGGAATAAAGCATGTTAACTTATAACATTTCCCTGAGCAGGTTGCTCTCTCAGACATTGATTTCTATTAATATGTAACGCTTCGCATATTCCGTGAACTCAACTAGTTCCACAGTGCAGGAAACTGCTTAGGAGAGCAAAAAATTCATGGAGCAAAATGTTAATGAGCCCACATTAATGCACCAAGTACTCTGAGCCTCCAACGCATGATTCCTTTAGGCATACAAAACAAGAATCAACCAAGGCTTATGTGACTGATGAGTGTCACATGTTGTCAAAGTAACAATGCTGTGATTTATCACTGGTGCGTTG
This sequence comes from Ancherythroculter nigrocauda, assembly GCA_036281575.1. Taxonomy (NCBI): domain Eukaryota; kingdom Metazoa; phylum Chordata; class Actinopteri; order Cypriniformes; family Xenocyprididae; genus Ancherythroculter; species Ancherythroculter nigrocauda. Next base: position 57,273 of record VTFQ01000755.1, on the reverse strand, counting down.
ATACCTGAGCATGAGCTCCCCCTGTAGCCAACACTCCCATTCAAACTCGCACTAAAGTTCTCAGAGCTGAACAATTTAAGGGCTGCACATCCAACATGCATCACTGACATTCAGCTGAGAAAGCATTTGTGCGCTTCTCAGTTTTCTGTCACACGGCTGAGAAAAGAAATATGCATGCAAAATCAGCCGCATCCCGTGAATAATTCGAAAGGCATTAATGACTTACCCATTAAAACTGTTACACTTTGCAATTGAAATCTGTTGCAATTATCACAAATGATGCTTGAATATGAGAGCTTGAGATCAGAGAGGTGCATATGAAAAGTGAAACATGGGTAGTTGACCTGTAACTTTTTAATTGATATTATTTGTCAACAAGATTTTAGGTAAAGGCCTGGTTTCACAGACAGGGCTTAGATTAAGCAATTAGGCCTAAAAAAAAAAAAAAAAAGAAAGAAAACATTACTGGTGTCTATCTTGAGAAAAAACAATGGCAATAACATATTTTAAGATATGTTAATGCAAGTTGCTTTCAGATAAAACAGCTCAAACATGCATTTTAGTCTATGAATAGGCCTAAGCCTTGTCTGTGAAACCGGGGGAAATGTATTTAAATAATATACATTTCAGTGAAAGTGTTTAGTGTAGGTGCTGCATCTGTTCGCCTTTTATCTTTTCATTATTTTAATTACTATTTTGCCTTTATTGCATCATTTTCAGTAGTCCTGCATTGTTTAAGTTAAATTTATTGTAAAAATTGTGCTATTAAAATTTGTTTGTTAAAAGACAAGGGTAAAACTAAGTGCACTAAATAATGCAGTAAACATGAACTGAGCAATAAAAAAATGCAACATAAAACACTCCAATGTACATAACTGATAAAAATAAGAAATACAATTTCAAAAAGGAACTTCTTATAAATTCTAAGGTTATTCATTCCATATAGTTTTTGTTAATATTGTGAATTAGATTTTATTTTTAGATTTTCTGTTTCCATTGTATTTTTTATATGTCTGTATATATATATATATTAGAAATTTTTAGTTTTAGTTGATTTAGTGCAATTTAAACTGAGAAATGTTGCCTTTTGAATCTGAAATAAAATGTTTTATATCATTTCAGTATGATAATCCAACGTTTAGTTTACCATAAAACATATGTATTGCCTCGTTAAACATAAAATATATTTAAGCAATTTGTGAAGTAAATGACATTTTTCTAAAAATATTTTTACAATATCCAGTTTCTTTTAAAGTATTTTTTATAGTAGGTGGTACGTTTAACAGCAACATTAAAGCTGAGTTTACCAATTAAACGTTTTTGCATGTTTTAAATTATTTCATATGTACATAATATAAATGTCATGCAAAAGTAAAACATACTGACTGACTTTCCACCACAGACACCTGTTCAGACGCGCGCGCGCGCGTGCCACTGACACCTGCATGCGCGCGCCACCCCTGCGTAATCAGCGTTTGGGTTAGCGCGTGCCAGGAGAGAGGGAGAGAGAGAGAGAGAGAGAGAGAGAGAGAGAGAGACTGAAAGATACCTAGTGGAGATGTGAGTCGCTGCTGAAGATTCGCAACAACAACCAAGTGCTTTAGCGCACCTCCCCCTCCCACTGCGCTCGCTCAGAAAAAAAAATAAAAAAAATGTTTCTCTTTTTCCTGAGATACAGAGTGATGTGAATATATTTGGCTTTTGGAAACAGAGCTCTGAGACTGCCTGAAACAGAAAGAATAGCGGAAACAGGAGTCGGACGCATAAGCGATCACACGGGATTTCTTCAAACAGCGGTATGTGCTGCTCTATTTGAATCCTCCTGAAGCGATGTGACAGAAATTATTGTATACTTTTGTCTGGTCCGGTGTGGACGTTACCAGGAATTTCGCATGGATGGGTTGTTTTCTGTGTAGCCAAACTGTGTGATGTATTTCATGCGCAAACTGTTGACAGTACAGTAGATGGTTCGCTATGCGCCTCGCGTATCACCTCTACCTCATCTACTGTAGCTAAATATATTTGGGTCAATGACGAATAATGCTGTCTGTGATAAAAACGCGAAAAGAAAAAAAAAAAAGAAAAGAAAAGAAAAAAACAATTTTAAAACACACATTCCAAGTTCTTGATATTATTTTTGTATTTTATATATTATATTATTAAGTACACATTTTTCCAAACATATTTTCAAGGTAAAATAAATGTTTTATAGTCATAAATATCAATAAGTTTTTTTTTTTCTAAATTTGAACTAACAAAGCATTTTTTAATATGGTCAGAATCTCTATTTTCATAAAACTTGAGACGCTATTGGTTTGTTTCCATGTCACATGACAACAAAATGGCTGCCTGCATATTGGTTACACCAGACTGACTGATTTGGCGGACAAAGTTTTTCAAATTATTGCTTTTTCAAACTATATTGCTTAACTACATATTTTTGTTAACATTTACATGCATTTAGGAGACACTTTTATCGAGAGAAAAAAAAAAAAAAAAACACGTAGAAAAGTGAAACAAAAGCAATTTGTTAAAGAGCCAACAATATCCTAGGAACTAGATTAGGACGCAAGCTAGAGAAGAGAAAAAATGCAAAAAAGTTATTTTTTATAATGAAATTATTAAGATTATTTATTTATTGGTAAAAAGCAATAAATAAATAATTTTATTTAATAATTAAAGCAATAAATAATGAATTTAAATTAATTCAGTTCATCATGTGTATCCAAGTCACTGGTTACTTCAAGTCTGGGTGAACAACTTAGTAGATCTGACCAAAAAATGAGTATCACATAATTTACCAAGCATTTTTGTGGTGTTGTTGTTTTTTGTGTGTGTGTGTGTGTGTGCAATAGCTGCACTCATGGACTTCCCAAATGATTCCATCGGCTTTGCTGACCCCAGACACTTCCGTCTGTACAACGAATCCCTGTTCCAGAACAACCTCAGCTCCTTCAACGGGACTGACAGCTTCTTCCCAAGGGGTGTCAAGATCACTATAGCAGTGGTCTACATGATCGTCTGCGTGGTGGGGCTGGTTGGAAACTGCCTGGTCATGTATGTGATTATCAGGTAAGCTGACAGGTCAAACAGGATGGAACTATATTATTTAATGATAAAATGAGGAATTGTAATCTGTGGTTTTGGTAATGCAGTGCACCAACAGTACACTGCACTGTCATGGATGTTTATTTGAAACCCATAAGGAAAAAAACTCTGCATCCTGACAGCAGATCACTGGGTCATGACCTTCAGCACAGTGACTGAAGTGTTTATTTGCAGGAGTGGACAATTCAGTACACAAAGTGGCCATTAAAAGGGAACTTTTCTTTTTTCTTTTCTTTTCCTACACCGGCTCAACCAATGGCATAGTTTTAGGGCAGAACCTTTTTGACTGGGAAACCAGATTGGAAACATCATTTGACACCCAAAAAAATGAAAATTGTGTCCGAACCATTATGACTTTGCTTATTCCGTAAAACTCTGACAATATTTTGAAGAATGCCTCAATATATATTTGGTCCATATAATAATAGTCTATGAAGTCCAATGTTGTTTCGGACCCCATTAACTTTCATTGTATGGACAAGTTGAAACATTCTTTAAAATATCTTTTTTTTTTTTTTTACATGAGGGTGAATAAATGACATTTTTGGTGAACTATCCTTTAAAGTAATTGAGGTGAGGGCAGACCACAATTTACCTCCTCGGTATACAGCTGAGACCCCCAATGCACAATCATTTCACCCAGCAGGCTTTGATCACTATCGACAACTTGTGGGCCGAGAGATGTGAAATTAATTTTCACCCTCCATCCTCGGTCATTCTGTTTGTTTACATGTTTTCTCTCAATTCACCCACTCATCCCCCATCCTCACCCTTTCGCTCTCCATTCCTGTGTTGCATTACAAAATGCAAGTGCTTTGGTGGGCCATAAATCTATATCTTACTAATCATGGCATTTTTTCTCTCTCTTTTACCCCAAATCAGTGTTTTCTTGTTTATCCAATTTTCTCATTCATGGACCATCTGGAAGTAAGGTCTTTGTTGTTTCATTCCTTCACAATTTAGTACTGTAGATGCCATAATTTAGTATTTTAGAAATTATTATTGATGGTTTCATCACCTAGTTGTACGCCAATACCATTTCATGAGAATCCAACATACTGTACGCTAAACAGGCATATGTACCCACAATCCTTTGGATTTCATAGCAAGGTCACATATGTAGCCATTTTAATTCCATTTGGTTTCAGACAACTGGGCTGCGTCCAAAACCAAAGGCAGCTGTCTTGCTGCTTCATTGCTCAGAGAGTCAGTGCATTAACAGGCTGCGTTTCTGTTTGAAGACACCTTTTGAGAAATCTGGTTAGAGTCTGCATTCCAGGGCACCATGCGGTCACATCTAATGATCTAAAACAAATTATTATTTCAAAAGTAGATAATCATAAACTGAAAAGACAATCCAAATTCTGTCATCATTTACTCACTGTCGCGTCATTCCAAACCTGTATGACTTTTTAAACATTTTTTGGTCATACAATGGAAGTCATTGCTCACCAAAATAGTCTGGTTGCCAACATTAATATCATTTTATTTTTGTGCTGCATAAGAAAGAAATGATGAGTAAATGATGGCAGAATTTTCATTTTTGGGTGAACTGTCCCTTTAAGCATTATTTTGGTTTCGGATACAGCCGATTGTGTCTGTTTGTCCTGTAATGATGTTGAATCGTTGCGCATAGTGAAATACCGGAGACTAATCATCAGGCAGCCTCAGTTTCCTGTTCTGCGCTCAGTCTTTAGGCCATCACCCACTCAGACCCAGCTCACCCACCTTCTCCATCTGCCTGCATGCGTGGAGGACACAAATGTGTTTACTGTTCCTCCCTCACTGAAGGAAAGTGTATGATTATGAGTCTAGATGTATTATTGCTTTTGCTTGGATGAGTGCCGTTGATGATTTCAGCTGTGAAGGTTGTGGCATGTTCTCTCTGTTCACTCTCACAATGTATTGTTTGATCTCCCTCTTGCATGTTCTGTTGTGTGAATCAGTCATGTGTTTGTGTGTAGGAATGTGGATGTAAGCGGTTTACTTCTGCAGTGCTGTTCTTTCCCTCTTTAAGAGAAGAGCGTTCCTGCTAGAGCAGCGTTTCACCAATCTCAGCCAATCAGAAGCATCGATCCGGTGGCAGGATTAACTGTATATGCATCAGTCTAATCACTTTGTCTTGTGCTGGTCTAAATGCTGAGTGGATCCACTTTGTAAATGTGGTCGTTCCTGGAAAGCCTTTAATTTTTGAGCAATTTCCTTGAGTTTCATCTCTGTTTGTGTCTAGATTGTCTGATGACATTGACTAGCTTCTCTTCAGTTAAAACAGATTGAAGTGTCAGATGTTTGACTGGTTTTTGACTGTTGAGGAAGTAAATGGATGGCTGGTTATTTCATGAGTGCCATGCTGTAAGAGATAGAGGGAATTTATATGAAGTTTAACCTGTTATCTTGTCCATCCCTCCATCCATCCATCCATCCATCCATGTCCATATGTCCGTCCATCCGTTCATCCATCCATCCATCCATCCATCCATCCATCCATCCATCCATCCATCCATCCATCCATCCATCCATCCATCCATCCATCCATCCGTCCCTCCATCCATCCATCTATCCATCCATCCATCCATCCATCCATGTCCATATGTCCGTCCATCCGTTCATCCATCCATCCATCCATCCATCCATCCATCCATCCATCCATCCATCCATCCATCCATCCATCCATCCATGTCCATTGATCTGTTTGTCCATCTGCCTGTCCCTCCACCCATGCATCTGTCAGTCCATCTATCTGTTTGTCCATCTATCTGTTTGTCCGACCACCTGCCTGTCAGTCCATCCATCCATCCATCCATCCATCCATCCATCCATCCATCCATCCATCCATCCATCCATGTATTTTCTGTCTATTTCTGTCTACTTGCATCCATTCATCTGTTTTGTCCATCTGCCTGTCAATCCATCCATCTGTCCGTAATCCATCCATCCATGGGTTTTCTATTTGTGCACTTACATCCATCCATCTGTTGGTCCATTCATCTGTTTGTCCATCCATCCATCCATCCGTCCCTCCATCCATCCATCCATCCATCCATCCATCCATCCATCCATCCATCCATCCATGTCCATATGTCCGTCCATCCGTTCATCCATCCATCCATCCATCCATCCATCCATCCATCCATCCATCCATGTCCATTGATCTGTTTGTCCATCTGCCTGTCCCTCCACCCATGCATCTGTCAGTCCATCTATCTGTTTGTCCATCTATCTGTTTGTCCGACCACCTGCCTGTCAGTCCATCCATCCATCCATCCATGTATTTTCTGTCTATTTCTGTCTACTTGCATCCATTCATCTGTTTTGTCCATCTGCCTGTCAATCCATCCATCTGTCCGTAATCCATCCATCCATGGGTTTTCTATTTGTGCACTTACATCCATCCATCTGTTGGTCCATTCATCTGTTTGTCCATCCATCCATCCATCCATCCGTCCCTCCATCCATCCATCCATCCATCCATCCATCCATCCATGTCCATATGTCCGTCCATCCGTTCATCCATCCATCCATCCATCCATCCATCCATCCATCCATCCATGTCCATTGATCTGTTTGTCCATCTGCCTGTCCCTCCACCCATGCATCTGTCAGTCCATCTATCTGTTTGTCCATCTATCTGTTTGTCCGACCACCTGCCTGTCAGTCCATCCATCCATCCATCCATGTATTTTCTGTCTATTTCTGTCTACTTGCATCCATTCATCTGTTTTGTCCATCTGCCTGTCAATCCATCCATCTGTCCGTAATCCATCCATCCATGGGTTTTCTATTTGTGCACTTACATCCATCCATCTGTTGGTCCATTCATCTGTTTGTCCATCCATCCATCCATGGGTTCGTCCTTCTATCCGTGCACATCCTTGCGTCCCTCTGTCTGTCCATCCTTCAATTTTCAATGAATTCCCTGGATGTGCTTTGAGGTAAAAGATGTGTTTATGGGCATTTGGAGAGAGTTCTCTTCCAGTTGACTCATTTAAGGCCCGTCAGATCGATACAGGAGCTGTAATGAATTCATCCTCTCTCATTGGACTAAAGACAGTACATTACAAGGAGGAATGAATATGAAGCTGCATAACAGCTTTAGCACTGCCTTGCCATGCCCTAAATTCAGTGTAAATGCTGTTTGGCTATTGATGCTTTGTGGCTGATGTCAATTCATCCTGAGCATTAGAGGTTTTTGATGTGGGTCTTGTGTGATTTACTTGCCTTTTTTCCTGTGTAAAATGATTTTATTAGAATTAAATCACTTTATGACTAGCCTCCATTTACTATGAGATTCACAATAATCAGTGCATTAGTATAGTTTCCCACCCAAAGCCTGATTAAATTTGATCTCACATCTTACTGTATAGTCTTTTTCTCTCTCTCTCTCTAGTTTGTGCAGATTTCAGGTTGAATGCATTGAATTCATTGGTACGTGGTCATTGGGCCAGTGACTCAAAGTGAACTTTATTGGCTCATATATATATATATATATATATATATATATATATATATATATATATATATATATATATATATATATATATATATATATATATATATATATATATAATCAGTATATATGTATATCAGTATATATGTAGATTTATGCTATTAACCCCTTACCCTTATTAAAACTGATGCAATGAAATTGTTTCCAGCAAATTAGCAGGGCTTGCAAAATCACTAGACAGTAGCAGGCATATTAGAGAGCATAGTGTGTGACTGATTACATTACATTATACATCTGTATTTCATGTATAATCAGGCCCACATAGAGGGGGAAAAGAGAAAAGGTCTTTTACTCTGTGCTTGGAAATATAGACAGCAGCTGACAGGAGATATTCAATAAATGGCTTTTCTGTGAGATTCAAAATGGCTTTCATTTTTGAAATCCCTGAATGCAGTGTATGCTCACTTAACAACATGTGTGGTCTGCTCTCTTAACTAAAACATTAAACCACCGCGGATTTCAAGAGAATCCCTTGAGCTATGATCAGTTGTCAAGGTCATGGCACTTTTATTAAGGCTGTTTTTCATGCAGATATGCCATTTCAATATGATGCTAATCTGCACTAAAGACAGTTTAATTTCAGTTTTGTCAGTTCAGGGAATTCTTTTAAAACCTGACTTGAGGCCATCAGTCCCACTACATGAGTGGATTTCTGTCAGTTGAATTAGGCAGAATATTCTGAACGTCAAGTTGTTCTCATAGTTTATTCAAGGCCTGGCAGGCTAATAATGTTAAATGATGCTTGCACTGGACAAAGCAGTAGGTCTTAAAGGCATATTCACCCCAAAATTAAAATTCTGTCATCATTTACTCACCCCATGTTGTTCGACACCTGTATGCAGTATTCTGTGAAAATACAAAAGTAGAAACTTTGAACAATGCACTTGTTTTCCATTCAGTAACAAAGAACGGGCACAGGAGTTTTCAGATAAGACACAATGACAATAAAGTACTATAAATCAGAAGAAGAAGAATAGACAATCGATCGATAACATGTAATGTAATCGATTGTTTACATGTAATCTCTGAACCAGTGTTTTAACTGTGGGAAGATATCAATAAAACAGCTTGAGAATGATATATCACATAGCATTACATTTACCTCAGGCAAGTCATTTACTATACACAGCATGTTAGTTCACTAGAGAAATGAACTCTAGAGATGAGCATTCCTGGTAGTAATGTCTTGATTATTTAATGTATGTTTAAATAAATCCATCTTGAAAACAAGTTATGACAGCCACTGTGTAAATCATTATATTTCAAAAATGAATTGGAGTAGAAAATAAATGTTAAGTTTTGTAAGTTAATGCAAAACCTGCCTTTAGTGCCTTATGGATTATGATTTTATTATTATTATTATTATTATTATATCTAAAAATAAATAGCAACTGAATTTTATAGTTTGGGCTCTATTGTTAATTGTAACCTTTAGGGCCAGATTAGAATTCCACAAATGTGCCGATGGGAGTGGCAAGTTTTATGCATGATCTACTGCTGATGCGCCAATTAAAGAACACAGACGCAGTCAAATCATTTACTTAATGATCAACGCAATCTACCAAGGTGCAGTGCAAATTAGCGTTGAGTCGCAAATATGCAGAGCTGATGCTCATTCCGGTTGACACAGACGCAACTTGTTAATCTGACAAACATGTACACTTACATATACTGTATATAGGCCAACATGGCTTATACATCTTCCTCTGGCATTTCAAAGAAATTAATATGATTGGAAAATATTTTCTCCCTTCTACCATGCGCTTTCTGTTCTATGTGGTGTCTACTGCAGAAGCAACAATTGCAGGCATGTGGCAAAATGGGTTAAGACAAATAATGGCGCAAATACCAGTAAATTGACTAGCGCAAACATTAGTAAATCATGTTGCGTAAATCATTTAAATACTCTCCTCCCATAAATTTTGCTTCTGAAAGGGAAAATGCATATGCAATAAGGTCTTCCGCAAAAACAACTCAGTCCACGCCTTTTTGGGGCTAATTTTGCACTGCGTGTCTTTAGTAAATCCCGACAGTAGTTTTTTGATGCCAAAAGAGGGTTTGCGCTGGTGCAAGCTGTTAGTAAATCTGGCCCTTCAAGAGTTAATTCACCCAAAAATTAAAATTCTGTAATTTATTACTCACCCTCATGTCGTTCCTCACCCGTAAGACCTTCATTCATCTTCGGAGCACAAATTAAGATATTTTTGATGAAATCCGATGGCTCAGTGAGGCCTGCATTCACAGCAATGACATTTCCTCTCTCAAGATCCATAAAGGTACTAAAAACATATTTGAAACAGTTCATGCGAGTTCAGTAGCGACGAGAATATTTTTGTGCACCAAAAAAACAAAATAACAACTTTTCAACAATATAGTGATGGGCCGATTTCAAAACACTGCTTCATAGCTTTACAAATCGAAACAGTGAATCGGTGCACCAAAGTCATGTGATTTCAGCAGTTTAGCCGATTCATTGGAGATCTGAATCGCTGATTTGATTTAAAAATCTTACCAACTCCAAACTTTTGAACAGTAGCGTTTATATAATTAAATGTTAAAATGAAGGTCAAAGACATTCTTCAAAATTTCAAACAGGTTTAGAACATAAGGGTGACTAAATGGTGTCAGGATGCATATTTTTGCTTCAACTATTTTTTCACTTTAATCCAGTGTAAACTGTACAAGCAGAGCGCACAGCAGCTGATATCACCTTCTTCTTGTGCGATCTCTGCCCTGGACTTTACTGCTTCATTGATGATATAGAGCCTAAACACCTCGGGGTCACTGAGGTCAGCACTTTGTTTTCGAAATGCTCAAAAACACATTCATGCACATATGCCTGCCCCTCTTAAGTATACTTGAAGATCTATAAATGTCACATTATGCTAAATGCACAGGTTACCTGGGAAATTCACCACTGAATAGAAAATCCTTTGACTGATTGTAGGGATGCATTGAAGAGAGACCTGAACCTCCAGTAGAAGGTCTAGATGTAATTAATTTATTTATGATGTAGGAAAAAAGTGCTTCAGAGCACCTCATGATAGTCTTTGTGCAAACAAAGTGCTGTATGAAATGTAATTTAATTAAACCTTTTATGGCTGACCCCTTTCTCTGTCTACAATCACCTCATTGTCTTTGTCTTAATTAGAGGCACAGGTTGACAAAGATTTCCAACCTCTTAATTAAGATATAAAAGAGACTTTCTTTTCTCTCTGTGGTCACTTTTTCATCACGCCGATGCTTTTATCTGAACTGTCTCTAAGTGCCTTTCAATACAAGGTGGACGGTCATTACAATTGGCATTATTAGTTTTGTTTGATTGCTTCTTGGTGTAAAAGGCTTCTATGAGTAAGTGTATTGTTGCATTTGAATCGTGAGCTCCTCTGCACAACAATTCATTAGCTGTGATCAAAGCTAAAAAGGAACGTCGGAATTGCTTGTGGCACATAATACTATCTCAGATCAAACACCGAGTATTCAGCCTAAATATTTCAATCATATCTCTTGAATAAAACAATATCCTTTAAGATCTGAGAGATTGAAGGCACACGCTTATGGCTTCGTCTTTGGCTTTGTTCCCCAGATCATCAGAAATGAAGCCGTTGCATGATGTTGAACATTTAGAAGAATCTATAATGACTCTGAAAGTTTTAACAGTAATGTTCACCCTGGTGGAAACACTTTAACTTAATTACCAAGCACTGGGAAGTCATTTTGCCAAAAAAGGCAAGTCATTTAACATCTGCTCAGGCACTGAATCATCCTTAGACTGAACTTAGAAGGAGACTGAACAGACAGAACAAACTGTGGGCAGTGTCACATCACATGAAGGCAGATGACAACACTGTGACTCTGAACAGAAGGGAATGAAAGGGCTTGCGTGACTAAGAGTGTGATGTGTTTGGCCTTGAATTAATTCATTAATCATTACGTCAAAGAAAAAAAAAAAAAAAAAGATGCAATCTGATCAGAATCTGGTCATATAATTATATGTTTATTTATACAGTAAATTATATAGTTTAATTCAATTTAATTTAATTATATAGTTATACATGTTTGGGGTTTTTGACTCCAACCCCATTGTGCACAAAAATATTCAAAGGCCAGTAACTTTTCCAGTTGTTTTTGATTTACTGGATAAGGATACACATATTAAAAAAAAAAAAAAAAATATATATATATATATATATATATATATATATATATATATATATATATATATATACACACTCACCTAAAGGATTATTAGGAACACCATACTAATACTGTGTTTAACCCCCTTTATAGTTTAATTCAATTTAATTTAATTATATAGTTATACATGTTTGGGGTTTTTGACTCCAACCCCATTGTGCACAAAAATATTCAAAGGCCAGTAACTTTTCCAGTTGTTTTTGATTTACTGGATAAGGATACACATATTTAAAAAAAAAAAAAAAAAAAAAAAAAAAAAAATATATATATATATATATATATATACACACTCACCTAAAGGATTATTAGAAACACCATACTAATACTGTGTTTAACCCCCTTTCGCCTTCAGAACTGCCTTAATTCTACGTGGCATTGATTCAACAAGGTGCTGAAAGCATTCTTTAGAAATGTTGGCCCATATTGATAGGATAGCATCTTGCAGTTGATGGAGATTTGTGGGATGCACATCCAGGGCACAAAGCTCCCCTTCCACCACCATCCCAAAGATGCTCTATTGGGTTGAGATCTGGTGACTGTGGGGGCCATTTTAGTACAGTGAACTCATTGTCATGTTCAAGAAACCAATTTGATGATTCGAGCTTTGTGACATGGTGCATTATCCTGCTGGAAGTAGCCATCAGAGGATGGGTACATGGTGGTCATAAAGGGATGGACATGGTCAGAAACAATGCTCAGGTAGGCCGTGACATTTAAACGATGCCCAATTGGCACTAAGGCCAATTGGGCATCGTCATAGTCATAAAGTGTGCCAAGAAAACATCCCCCACACCATTACACCACCACCAGCAGCCTGGACAGTGGTAACAAGGCATGATGGATCCATGTTCTCATTCTGTTTACGCCAAATTCTGACTCCACCATCTGAATGTCTCAACAGAAATCAAGACTCATCAGACCAGGCAACATTTTTCCAGTCTTCAACTGTCCAATTTTGGTGAGCTCGTGCAAATTGTAGCCTCTTTTTCCTATTTGTAGTGGAGATGAGTGGTGCCCGGTGGGGTCTTCTGCTGTTGTAGCCCATCCGCCTCAAGGTTGTGCGTGTTGTGGCTTCACAAATGCTTTGCTGCATACCTCGGTTGTAACGAGTGGTTATTTCAGTCAAAGTTGCTCTTCTATCAGCCTGAATCAGTCGGCCCATTCTCTTCTGACCTCTAGCATCAACAAGGCATTTTCGCCCACAGGACTGCCGCATACTGGATGTTTTTCCCTTTTCACACCACTCTTTGTAAACCCTAGAAATGGTTGTGCGTGAAAATCCCAGTAACTGAGCAGATTGTGAAATACTCAGACCGGCCCGTCTGGCACCAACAACCATGCCACGCTCAAAATTGCTTAAATCACCTTTCTTTCCCATTCTGACTTTCAGTTTGGAGTTCAGGAGATTGTCTTGACCAGGACCACACCCCTAAATGCATTGAAGCAACTGCCATGTGATTGGTTGATTAGATAATTGCATTAATGAGAAATTGAAAATTTTTATTTTATTTATTATTTATTTATTTATTTATTTTTTTTTTATGTAACCGATACCATATTTTAGAGTTTGGCTTAACTATAAAAATGTACATTAATTCTAAAAAATAAAAATAATTTACATGACTTTTCCACATCTAGAAATGATACCTTTAAAAGTTTTTTTCTTATAAACAGGTTTTCCAAGACCGTGGGAATCCTGGTTCTTCAAATGTTATTTTAAAGCTTGTTCTTCTTCTTCTTCTTCTTCTTCCTTTAAATCATTTATCATTTTAAATCAAATTAAGGCTCCCTTAATTTGGCCCCTTAATAAGGCCCTCATGGCTCCAAATGCTGATCCATCTGAAAGCACTGAGAGTTTGAGTCGCGTATAATGTACATTTGAAAAAAACAACATATTTCCAGACATGAGAAGCATTTATTAACATCTTGTCCAATAAAAGACAGCATTTAATAACATGTTTTTACTCTAAACTCACTTCATAACGACAGTTGAGCGTCCTTCTGTGAGATGATGAGGCTTCTTACAGTAAGGCAGTCGTGTGTTTATTAGTCATGTTTAATCAATCAAAGCGTTTCAATCTTCTGTTTATTCAGCTACAGCTATATGAGACGTGTTATCTACTTCTGCGGCAGGGCATATTTGGAGTTTCTGCGCAAGAGCGCCCTCTGGCTTTCAGATAGACAAGCATTTACTACTGATCACAGAGCCGTACAGCTCTGACAAGCTGAGCATAAAATAATCACAGCCTTCGCCAAATCGCATGCGGTTTAATCACGATAAATTGTGCAGCCCAAATATATATATGAAGAGTTTGGTTCCAAAACGCAATAACTCCATATTAATGAATTTGTGTAAAAAGGTGTTTTCTTTACAAAGAAAGTTGCAAGATGAAAAACCTATTTTCTGTTTCAAACTTTAACACAGCATCTTTTAGTTATAAAAACATTAAAAATTTAAATCTACATTTTGATTTTAAAAAGTTTATTATAAAAACATATATTTTTTTTCCCCAAAATGCAATAAATCCATGACACTTTTTAAAAAAAAATGCAATTAATCCATCAATATAAAAGTTATCTTTCAAACTGAAAATACACAAAAAAGTAAGTTGATTCACATATATGACAGAGTCTAAACTTTGCCAATATTTATCTTATATACAGGCATTTTACTAAAAATACATTTAGGCGCTGCTCCCAGATGAATTCAATGGGTCATCTTGTTAATGTTATAAATTATTTGTCATTACCGATTAAAGAGTATCTGGCGCCACCGCATGGTTAAATAAACACATTTTCTGAGTACATTGGTATTAAAAACGGCTTTTTAAAAAAGCTTTCAATGTTTACAGTGCGTGGAATGGAGCGCTGTGATTGGTTGAGCGGATATATCGTGTTCTACAGAGAAAGGAGACTGGCGTTTGTAGCGTTTTGGAAATAAAGGGAGAAAACATGACAGAATAACACGACGGATATCATGGATATTTTGCGCAAAATTAATAAATGACTTTTCAATACCGACCAGATACAATACTTTTGGCGGAAACTTTTTTTTTTTTTTTAAATGGCGTTTATCGCATTTTGCAACCAAACTCTTCATACATACATATATATATATATATATATATATATATATATATATATATATATATATATATATATATATATATATATATATCTATCAGGGCTTAAAAACAAAAAAAAAAGAATTTAATCATTCCACTCCGGGCAGAATCTGTATTTTAACATTTCTGTTCCAACATTCCTTCGTTTGATTAGAAAAAAATAACGGTTAATAACGTTATTTTTTATTTTATTTTTGCATGTAGTCTACTTAATAATAATAATGATAATAATAATAATAATAATAATAATTTATTTATTAAAAAAACAAAGACAGTGTATTTGCCGTCTTAGCCAACAGGCATACAATTAGGCTATCTTTTATAACAATATTCTGTCCAAATGTAAACCTAACCTAATTAAACAAAAGGAAAAACAATGGTTTATAAATTAAAGTATTTTTTCAAGATATTTTAATGTTTGCTGCATGGTTAAAAATACCAACGCTATTCCTGAGAGGAAAAAAGTTAAGTCTAAATGTTTACAAATAGCCTAGCCTACATAGCTTTATTTATAATGTTTGTAAACATAATGTAACACGTTGTTGCAGCAAAGGATGAGATGTAGGATCTAACTGCAGCAATTTACAAGTTTTAATGAAAAGAACTCAGAATCACTCGAACAGGAAACAGAACAGCAACATATACATAACAGAGAACTGACAAAGGAACTGAACAAACACAGGACTTAAATACACAGTGAACAGAAGATCTAAATGAGACTAACTAACAAGACACAGCTGAACTCAAACACTAATCAAATCAGGAACCATGACAACAAACAAGTGGCAGGAAACTGTTTTCATTTGAGACGAATGCTAAACTATTATTTATTATATGAGCTTTGTACTTCACTCGCATTATCGACGTAAAACATCATCCTTCACATATAACAGCACAGTGAGGTGGTGGTCATGGCAGATTGTATTACAGAATTGAATTGAGCAGTGTAGATTGTATTTTATTTTAATATTTAACAGGCTGCGGTATCAAGTAAGCAATGCAAGAATTTGTGTTTGCACGCGTGAGGCGCCGGCGCGACCACTGGATTTGTTTTCCTTCTATAAGACAGTAAACTGTTTCCATAATTTATGGTCATACAGGTAAAAGCAAGACATAATTTAATCATTTACAAAAGACACTCAAATAACAAAAACAAGCAGAATGTCTGTTTCATTTTCTAGATCTTTGGACTGTGCCACTTGACAGTTGGTGACATATATCATCGGAAAAACTAATTCCAGGGCATTGCCATTGTTACTTACCTAACCTATGATGACTTGACAGCTGGGCTGAGCGCGTCAGCGCGGGCATTTTACTCACGTTGGATGCGTCAGCGTCACATCTGCATAGGCTGTACTATTTGAATTTGTGATTGGTTGACTGCCAAATCAAAATATTAAACGGAACGATAAAATAACGTTATTAACCAGTTAATGGCCATTTCAAATTAGCATTTCTGTTCAGAACAATTAAGTTTGATTTCGTTTCCGTTTCTGGTTACGTTCCGGTCAAAATTTTGTTCGTTTCCGGTTTTCATTTTCGTTCCTTGAACCGGTTCAGAGCCCTGATATATATATATATATATATATACACACACACACACACACACACACTGTAGATGTGAATATAAATAGATAATTGGTTAGAAATGGAATACACTCACTTACAGTATAATAATCCAGATACATCAATATTTGAACAAGAATAAAAGTAAGAATAAAAGAAAACAAGTGTATATGCGTACCTGTTGTAAATCTCAAAAATTTTGCGTGAAAGCATTTTTTTGAACACATCAGAACAAATCATATAAATTAATAAGACCCACTGTTTACAGAGGATACAACACATTAGGGGACTGTCAAACCACACTAGCATCAACTAATTCAAATTCCAATTGCATAAAGTAAAACAATTCAGAAGGGAATCTTTTATAACATAGCTGTGCAGTTACAAGTGCTTTAATTTACAGCCAGTCATCCACTTTATTGTCATCTGCACCTAAATGGCTCTGGCACTGAGCTGATGCCCTGTTGGAAAACAAATTCTGTTTTTATTACAATAACAATGCATGTGAATTATTTGAATCAAGTGTGCCTGCAGAACCTCGCTGTATCACAAGCATGTAGAGCCCCAAGTATTAGAGTACTTCATGTGTTTCTAATTCTGGATTGTTTGGATGAAGGTCCAGTAGTCCTGATGATCTTGACTGCGTTTCTCGAGCTATTCTGCCTTAGATACCAATTTAAAATGGCTACAGTTTTTCTCCATTGGTAATTGTTCCAATGGAGGTCATCGCTTTGAATGCAAAACACAGTGTATTTATACTCTGTTGTAGTACTTTGTTTCAGCTTTCAGCAAGCTGACAGACAGGACTCAGTGTGCGTAAGCACTCACATACAGGTGTGTGAGTTAATGCAGAGCATTTGGCAAAAATGCAGAAACAGTCAGACACAAACACTTTAATGTGCTTGGCAGAGAGAAAGTTGTGATTCCCAGCAGCTTCCTGCCAAATTAGAGACATGTAAAATTGTGCAATCATGCACTTGTTCTGTTTAGATATGTAAATCATTAATTATGTACAGGCAGGGGCTAATTCGATTCACTTCCCTTTCCAGGCTGTTTGTTTTTGAAGTCATTGGATGTGTTGTGCCTGTAATAAAGATGCCACGGGTTGACGGCTTGTGTACAGTCTCTGGGTAATTGTTATGAAATCTCAGTTAATATGTATGTATTTACAGGAGTGACTCTCACTTTATCATCGCAAATTATCACTAAAAGTAGGCGCTTTACCTTCAAAAGATTTGCACAAAATTTTGTATAAACTGTTAGTTTTCACATTTATTTTATGGGAGGTTTTCTATTTTTTCAGCCTTATTAAAAACAATTTGGAACATGTCTTAATACAGTTTACTACCCTGTTTTGTGTGTAAGTTTTGTAAAGAAATTAATACTTTTATTCAGAAAGGATGCATTATATTGACCATTTAAAATGTTACAAAAGATGTCCGTGTCAAATAAATGCTGTTTTTTTTTTTTTTTTTTTTTTACTTTCTTCTCATCAAATAATCCTGAATAAATGTATCATGGTTTCCTTAAACCGACCTTACCCTTTGAATGTTAAGACCTTAAATCTTTGAATGATAGTTTATGTGTAAAACTTCCTATCTGTAATGCCTGAATAATTTTATAATAGATAATAGTCTATCTGAAATATCCAGTAGTATTTATGCCTCTAATGATGTATAAGAAGTTATAAATCATTATAAATCATAAGAAAGTGTTCATCATCTCTATTTTACCTCGGATGTAAAGAATCTCATAAACTGGTTGACTGGTTGAAGTGGAATGATTTTTTATTGAGCTCTTATTGTCGTCATGTATTGTTACACTCTAAAAAATGCTGGGTTAAAAACAACCCAAGTTGGGTTGAAAATGGACAAACCCAGCAATTGGGTTGTTTTAACCCATCAGTTGGGTTAAATGTTCGCCCAACCTGCTGGGTAGTTTTATTTAACTCCACTATTGTTTGAAAATGACTATATGGCTGACTTAAAATTAATCTAAAATGAAATTAAAATGTTCATTTATTAAACATATTAATAAATGTTAATTTTCAAGATATTTTGGGTTCATTTTAAGTAAGCAATACTGTAATTTTTAAACAGTAGTTGAGTTAAGTAAAACTACCCAGCAGGTTGGGCAAACATTTAACCCAACTGATGGGTTAAAACAACCCAATTGCTGGGTTTGTCCATTTTCAACCCAACTTGGGTTGTTTTTAACCCAGCATTTTTTAGAGTGTATAGCAGGTGATTTAATTATACCAAGATAAAATGGTATACAATTAATTTTAAAGAATTTTAACTTTAACATCTGCATAATCAAATTGTATTTTGTGATGGCTGTATTTTGTTTAAATTTACAACCACTTAATTTAGTTTAAATTAATTAGGTTAAAGGTGCAGTATGTAATATTGACAGCTAGTGGTTGAAATGGAAGGTGATGAACCTTACACTGTTTTTTTTTTTTTTTTTTTTTTTTTTTTTTTTTTTCATTTTAATATGCCTCTGGTCATAGAGCTTTTTAGATGGATGGCAAATCTTTTTGGGTTGGGTAGAATCTGTGATCGCTGACGCAGTTCATTTTCTAAAATACTCTTTGTTTTTCACCAACTCAAAATATTATTGGGTAAACTGGCAGTGGGCGGGATCACAGAGATCAAAGCAAAGACAGACATTCCGACACAAAATACACATTTCAAAGTAGAATAACTGGCTGTAGAATTGTTATTCTGAGAAGTTTGTGAACTTATTTCCTAAATATCTGCAAACATATTATGGTACTTTTATGCTTTAGTACAGTCAAACAAAACAAAACAAAGCAACAACAACAACAAAAAACAAAAACATACAGCACCTTTAACGTTACTTTCACAAAACATCTGTGGTTTTTGGTTGAGTTTTAAAATTTTGTCCTTTTAATACAAAAAAAAAAAAAAAAAAAAAAAAAAAGTTTTGTGCTGCATTCTCAACAATACTGATTGATATTTGAAAGCTGAAGAGTTTATTTTTATGCTTGTTTGATTTTTGCCCACACAGTTTTAATTAAGTTGTTTGTTCTCTCCATTCTCTTGTCCTTTTCTATGCATAGTAATCCTCTCAGGGCCTGCTGGGTATTATCTGAACCTCTGGCAGAGACTGGGACAAGAGAAACTTTGTTTTTGATTATATACTCAATCAAAGCAGAAGCTTTACACAAGCTGGCTTCACCCAGCATGACACAAAATGTGTTAGATGGCACAGCACATTTCTGAAGCCACCAGGCTTTTGATTAGAAATATACAATTCTACTAAACTAGGATCAGCTTAGTTACAGAAACGTCAGTCACTATCTATCTTGTTATTAAAGTTTAATAATAAGGCCACTGATGTGACAACATTTGCCCTAACTTTGTTGAAAGCAGACATTGTGAAGTGAGCACTAGCTGTTTACTGCTCGCACATTTGTTCAGCCCAGTGCCAGAGCATCCATTTGGCACATTTGCTTGATTTTAAAGTTGATGTTTACATTGACTATACATTTTTTTTTTTCTTCACACTGCAGCCAACCAAAATTTAAGGGGAATGAATTCAGTATTTGTGCCGTCCATAGTTATGATTGCCATTCCACTAATGATGCCAGTCAAGCAATTTGTTTTGCTTAGTTTTGGCGAAACATTATCTGAGCTCCCAGTCTTTTTGTGAATTCCAACTCTCTCCCCAGTTCATTTAGTCTGTATGGAGATGATTAATGTGGTCCCTCACATTGCCTGATTTAGGCTCAGAGTTACTGCACCATTACCCAAGTAAATTATATATATATATATATATATATATATATATTTGCAATATTTGCCACACACACACACACACATATACAGTATGTGACCATGGACCACAAAACCAGTCATAAGGGTCAATTTTTTGAAATTGAGATATATATATGTCATCTAAAAGCTGAATAAATAATCTTTTCATTAATGTATGGTTTGTTAGGACAGGACAATATTTGGTCGAGATACAACAATTTGAAAATCTGGAATCTGAGGGTGCAAAAAAAAAATCAAAATATTGAGAAAATCACCTTTAAAGTTGTCCAAATGAAGTCCTTAGCAATGCATATCCACTTACAAAAATTAATTTTTAATATATTTACGGTAGGACATTTACAAAATATCTTTACTTAATATCCTAATGATTTTTGGCATAAAAGAAAAAATCGATAGTTTTGACCCATACAACGTATTGTTGGCTATTGCTACAAATATACCGGTGTGACTTATGACTGGTTTTGTGGTCCAGGGTCACATATATATAGCAAATATCTCCTCTGGACATCATTTTGCGCAATATTTTCTTTTAATGACATTTTAGGTTCTATTACACAATCAAAATATGAGAAGTATGTTGTATTGGGAAAAATACACTAAAATTGGTTAAGGTATTAAAGGTGCTCCATCTATTTATTTATTCATTTATGTATTTATTTTAACTGTACTAAAGCACAAAAATGCCATAATATGTTTACAGCCAGTCATACTTTGAAATGTGCATGTCAGAATATCTGTTTTTGTTTTGGTTTTTGTGATCCCGTCTGATCTCCCAATTTTACCCAATTGTATTTCGACATCCCGGGTTGCCAGTTTTAGGAAAACACAAGCATATTGCAGGCACAGACACCAGCAAACAAACTAGATTGCAGATTCTAAAAGCTCTATGACCAGAGGCATATTAAAATGTGGAAAAATCAGCTTGTCAATTGCATCCTTCCATTTGTCAGTTGCGCTCATTCCTGTTGGGTTTGAATTTGGAGTGCAGTACCCATTTCAACCACTAGCTGTCAATATACTGCACCATTAAATTGACAAAATTATTTGGCAAGAAAGGCAAACACCAGCATATTAAATATGAGTTTTATTGTATTATGCAAAAAAGGCATATAAAGTTCGCATTAAATAAAGCATTCATTATTTTGTTGGTTCTCCCTTGTTTTTGATTGATCACGAGACATGCTTAACTTCTTTCCAGCCCTCCTTAAGTTCTTCCCAAAGTTGAGCTTCACTGGAAGCCTTATCACAATTCGGGTTTATAATTTCCCAAAGGTTTTCAATGGCTTTAAGGTCAGGGACTGAGGAGGCCACTTAAAGTCTTCAAAATGCTGAGCATGAACACTTTCATTGCACACAACTTTGTTGCATGTGCAGTGTGTTTAGGATTGTTTGTCATGTTAAAAAAATACACATTTGATATCCAAACAGATCCACCATACTTGGCTACATTGTGTTCAGCAGGATTCCCAAGTATTTCAAAGTGCCAGCAACTTTGTACGTGCTTCCAACACCTGCTGCAGACATACGCCCCCAATCTCATTAAGTTTCCCCTGCCATGCCTAATGGTGCCACACATGCATTTGATATTAAATCACTCCAGTTGTCTCCTACGAACATACCTGACACCATCCAATGCTAGGTTGTTAAATTTGGACTTGTGGAACCGCAGAACACGGCTCCAATCTTCCAAATTCCCAGCCTTATGTTCTTTGGCAAATACAAGGTGTTTTTGCAGTAGATAAAATGTAACACTTTAGAATACTGTTCTGTCATTAATGAATAACTACACAGGAACAAATGAGTAAGGCAATATTAACACTCCAGTAACTACTATTAACTAACAAGACACTCTGAATAATGAATTAGTAAGCAATGGTGCATAGTTGAATGTGGTAGATTATTATTAGTTAATCAGTAAATACTATTTTTTTCATACCTCCCAGAGAACTACTAAGAACTACTATATACAGGTTCATAATTAATGTGAATATCATGGTAACACACTAGTAATGAATCAAGTATGACAATTTCTTTTTTTTATTTTTTTTTTTATAAGGTTTGGATGGTAATGACTCAAGTGTTACTACATCCTTCTAAAGGAACTACAAATTATTTGGATCAGTATCCTTCAGATTTTTTAGATGTTTTGAAGCTGTTTTGAGATGGTCCCACATTCAGTTGATTTTCATCCTCTTGTCAAAATGCTCACAAATCTTCCTTGACCGGCCACAGCACTTTACATTCACATGGTAGTGGTCTCACTGTGATTTGAAATAGTTCTGTGGACATTGTGACCATTCACATACAGCACATGAGCAATATCCAAAACTGACTGATCAGATTTAGCCCTTTCAACAATAACCTCCTTGCAGAGCACAGCTCCTTCCATCTGGCCATTTTCACTAAACCCCATAAAATAACATTTAATAATATAAGTAATACCTGCTATATAGTGATTTATTGAATTATAGACTGGGAATAAGATTGGTGTGACCACTTGGCCAAAAATGATGTCCACACGGTTTGGTATGTTTCTGTCTTGGAAGCTCTGAGACTTTAGTTAAGATCCAAGTGCAGTTTAATAGGAAAATCCAGAATTGTTGTCACAGCCTGGCAAAGGGTCAAAAACACAACCAGTCCATAAACCATGAAAACAAAAACAGCAAGAGTACTCAGACGTGCAACATAACAACAAACAAAACCTTGATGAAACTGACAGAAACAAACCAGGTATAAATAGGCAGAAACTAACAAGATGAGTGAAAACAGCTGTGTGCAATGAACAGTGATTGGTCCAGAGCAAAGGATGATGGGATATGAAGTCCATGAAAGTGAGAATGTCTGGGGTTGAGTGCCCTCTGGTGGCTGTCAAGGGCACTTCAGCAGGTGATCATGACAGTTTCATTGCATCATGACAAATGATACAATTGAAATGTGGAATGCATACATTAGTTTTACACTCCCAGCACAACTTCACAACATGCATACAAAATATTGAATAAATATATAATAATTAATAATATAATTATATAATTACATAATAATATAATTTTGAATAAAATTCGAAGAAACCAATGTTCCTGTTTTTGAAAGAGCAGTATGTTCACCAAGGCTGCATTTAATCGAAAATACAGTAAAAACACTGAAATATTTGTTACTCAGTGAATACTAAACTTTGGTCAATCAGGCTGTCTTTTTATTACATGCCAAGGATAAAGTTAAACAATTTCTGTCCCTCAAAACATGACCTCACATTTAATTGTATGTGTTTTCATAGTGTGTTCTTCTCTGAAGCATCTCTTTCAAAGACGGACTCACGCTACTGAGCCACTATATTTCTGTTTGAATGTAGTAATACAAATTAGCAAAGGCATATTAAATCATTTTCTATAGCCGTCCTTGTAAATTTACCTCGTAAAACCATCCGCACAGCATCTGAAAGAACCAATTACTTTCTTTTTTCAGTCGGTTGATAATTTTCAGTTGAATAAAATATTCATTGCAATTCTATATGGTGAACAAATATAATTATACTGAAGTACATCAGCATGATCAAATTTGTTTCTCTTTGCTGGAGTTCATGTGGAATGAATGGCATTTGATGCCATGCAAACACTAAATTTAAAAAAAATAATAATTTCTCTTTGGTACAATGTTTGATATTTCAATCAGATATCGTGTAAAAGAGTTTTGTCTAGAAATATTTTTTTATTAAATATGTATACTTGGATGTTGACAATTCAAACAAGTCATCCATCATTCATGAATCAAGCTGTCTTTTGCCTTTAAGAAGGAACAACTGTAAAATGTGTTATCGCTCCCAAATGGAAGGTTATACACACCAGTAACTTCATCATTCAGATCACACAGTGACATTTATGTCATGTTTACACATCACAGACACATTGATAGCCACTATGATTAATAACACACGATTCAGTCACCATATGGCTTATGGACTTTACTTACTTTTATTACAAAATTAAAGTTATTTGGTGTTCAGAAAGAGCAGTTTGCACAGATTTATTAGAGAAAATATTTGTTGAGGTAACACAAACACATACCATCTTTTCAGTCTGTGTGTGTTTGCGTTGAGATTATCCACTGTATGACCATGCTACTGTAGTGTACTCCAACATCAATAAAATGCACTTTGTAGGCAAATATAAACATAGAAAAGATATTTTAGAAAATGTAATTTATTCTTGTGTTGGCAAAGCTGAATTTTCAACAGTCATTATTCCAGTCTTCAGTGTCACATGAAATGGTCAATGTTGAAACCCCTAGATTACCTCAATGTTTTTAAATATGGACTAAACCCCATTTTAATTTCATTTAATCCAGTTTTTAAATGAGAAATAAATTTGTATTACTTTCGATGCTTAGTTTCTCAAACACTATTTCATCTCTTCACATTTAGCACTTGTAGCTCAGGAGGTCTTCACTAAAGCCAGTGAATGTCTTTGGCAGATCAGGTGTCAGACTGAGAGTCTTTACAGAAACACTCTTCTGCCTCACAAATGATGCTCAAATACTCTCACTGGCACTAGCTCTGCTGCTTTATTAAGATTTGAGATATTACTCTGCAGAACATTAAATTAAATTCCAGCAACCTCAACCCTCTCCCTGTAAATTCAGTGGCTGCAAGACAAAAAAAAAAAAAAAAAAAACATAATTAACATAAATACATCATCTAACATGGCAGGTCATATAATATTTATACCAGAGATCAAGTGATTATTCATTCCTTTTTCCTGCATGGATACATAATCTATGGAGAGAGGTTCATGAACCAAAATTAGAACTGAACTCACACTATGAGAACAATATCAGCATTACCAGTTATTCCTCTCACAGTCAGATAAGCAATATTTATAGTGAGGAATCTTAATTGTGATGATGAACAAATGGTGAAGAATACCCTGATGTACAATATTGTTCAAAAGTTTGGGGTCTGTATTTTATTTTAAACCATGGCTGCATTTAATTGATACTAATAAAGTAAAAAGTGAAATATTATTACCATTTTAAATAAATGTTTTCTATATAAATATGTTTTCAAGTGTAATTTATTCCTGTAATGGCAAAGCTGAATTTTCAGTAGCCATTAACTCCAGTCTTCAGTGTCACATGATTCAAGAGAACAGCATCTATTTGCAATAGGTATCTTTTGTAAGACTGTAAATATTTTCACTGTCAATTTTGATCATTTGATCAATTCTTGCTGTATAAAAAGTTCATAAAACTAATATAAACTATATATATATATATATATATATATATATATATATATATATATATATATATATTTACTTTATAATATTAAAGGTGTAATATGTAAGATTTCTGTCCGCTAGAGGTCGCTAGATGCCTATTCAATACAAAGGTGTAGCTTGATGACGCCAAGTTTGAGAGATGAATCTTGGGACATGTGGTCTTCACCTCAACGGACGGTGCAAAAGAATAAGGATAGGACTCAGGAAGAAATTATGTTCATGGATGTGATTATTAACATTACTGTAGTCTGAAGCAGATCAGGAGCGAGTGTTGTGGAGCTGAACGAGGAGCTGGAGCGATTGATCAACACACGCCTCACGAGCAGCGGGACTTTTATTATGACACAGTCGCCGGCACCGCTGCCGCTTTTCCGGTCATGAGTATGAGGAAACGCAGCTCTGTTTATCATATTAGATACATTTGAGTGTGTTGAAAATTATGTTATAACGTTACTCTGTTCACTCGGCGGCTGCTGTGAGACACTGTTACACACTGCAGTAAGATAGATCGATTTTAAAATATCATATTAAATATTGGATGGCTTGTGCTGATAAATGGCATGAAATTCATTTTAAAACATATTGTATGATGGAGAAAATTATATATTACTGTTACTAAAAAATAAAGCTGCATCTGATTATGCTATGTTAGCTACTTCACAAAATAGTGTTTTTCTCTGAGGCATGGTAAAGCATGGTACTCGCAAACAATCAAGAAAATTAGATTTAAACAATAAGACTAAACGTGTTGAGCTATATAACAATAATTCGTTTTTCTGTCTTTAAATATAACAGAACAGTTGTTCCCTTGACTATTAAAAACCGAGAGTAACGCGGGTATGACGCCATTGACAGGCGACTCCTCACACGTCCCGGAGCCTTGGCTAAAATTGCAATTTTCTCATAATTTACAAATAGTTGCAAACATTTGGTATATTGTAAGTACTCAAGTGAACAAAATATATAACACTGGCCTAGTGGTTTTTGGATATTTTACTGCACACATCTTACATATTGCACCTTTAATACCTTAATATTGAATAAAAGAAAACATAGTTTACTACTTTTTAATGTATTCAACTGTTTGATTTATTTGTTTGTTCGCTTGCTTGTATTTATAATAGATACTTCCCTTGCTTCATCTGTCATCTTGGATGATTTATTTTCATTGAACTTATTGCTATGCATTCTGAGATTTTGCTCTTAGAATTATCCACAAAAAAAAGTATAATAGAAGGCAGTTTAATCCTGCTGCCTATCTTTTGGAATGGCATTTTCATTTCAAGAATGCATTATGAAGCTGTCTAAAAAGTATGTTTTAAGTATACTAAAAAAAGCCCCAACCAAACAAACAAACAAACAAAAACTCATATACTTCAGTACTAATTTAGATTGAAAAAGCATTTCAGAATTCTCTCTCTCTCTCTCTCTCTCTCTCTCATGCTTCCCATATCCTTCTTGTTTTAGCATCAGTTAATGGACTGAGACTTGGCCCAAGCCCAAAACTGTCTGTAGACATTCCAGCCAAGATTGTGTAAATGAGACATGATTATAGAGGGAGAGAGAGGAGCTGATGTGCATAAATGTATTCCCACTGGTTTCCCCAAAAGCCCACCGCAGCCCCATCATCTCTGTAGATCTGAATGCTCTTCTCCCTCCCTGATGTCTCAACCTTGATTACTCTCTCTCTCCATCCCTCCACTTCATTGATCTCTTCCTTCTGCACTCCTCTCTGCTGCTCTCAGGCCCAGGGTGTAGTTTCAGTGCTGTCTGATCCCAGTCTGGTTTTCAAGGAGTTGAAATGCTGTCAGTGCAAGATCAACCACAATTCTCACGAGTCCCATCCTCTTACCATCCCAGACTAACAGAGACGGAATCTCTCAGCCTTCAGTCTTCACATTTCAAAGCAAACTCTCCCTGTCCAGTGAGATTTTCTTTTACTCATCCAACTTTAGATTTTCTTGCTACAACCATGCCTGCTGTGAAATGTTTAGTCTCTCTCTAGTTTTAGTTTGTCTTGGTAACCCTGTGGAAAAAGCAAACTAGATCAGCTCTGCTGGAGTGACAAACACATGGGACACAACGTGATCACAACTTTATTTCCCATTCGTTATGAAAGTTATATGCTGCTGCTGTTGATAATTGCTGCTGCAGAGCAAGTATGGACTTGCTACTGCTAATAACTGGACAAGAGGAGGAGCTGGGGATGGAGGAGGGTAATTAGCTCCTAAGCAATGCGATAAGCTACTGCTAATACTGATTGATATACTACTACTAATACTGACGTGATCTGCCAGAACTAACGCTACGCTTGATTTCTGTCATGACCATTATCGTCAAAGATGATTGACAGTTAGCATACAGTTTGGATTGGCGGTATGGTCAAAGACTATAGACTATATGCGTCACTCGTATTGTTTTGAATGGGCGGAATAAGTCCCGCCTTCTAAATTAGAGCCAATCACCATTTGATAAAGTCATTGCATCCCTGCAGTGACCGTTAGAAGCTCCGGTTCCTATAGAAACAGTCAGATGCGCACCTCCGAAATTAGACACATATTTTGTCATATTTCATTGGTGATTTCAAATATGAAATTTAATAGAAAGCTTGGCAAGCAGCTTTGGAGAATTTGATGTTTCCCCATTCAAAGAGATAGGAGCTGCACTTGCATGCCCGAGAGGCATTTCAAAGATGGCCGTCAAGTGAAATTACTTATCTTAAACGGACTTTGGTATGGTTCTGTTCTGGACAAGAACTCACTGCACATCCAGTACAGACACATATTGAAATAAAGGTAACACTTTAGTATGGGGAACAATTCTCACTTTAAACTAGTTGCTTATTAGCTGTTTTTTAGTACTTAGCACATATTGCCTTATTTTGCATGAACATTCTAAATCCCTAAATCCTACCCCATACCTAAACTTAAATGCTTCAGCAACTACTTTACTAACTATTAATAAGCAGTAAATTAAGAGTTTATTGAGGCAAAAGTCATAGTAAATATGAATATGTGTTCCCCATACCAAAGTGTTACCAAAATAAAAGAAGCAGGAGGTTGCACTAAAGCATAGGTAAATACATCTTAACAAATCAATCCAAGAGAATTTAATGCTAGGCTATATAAATGTTTCTGAAACCTATTAAAAAAAAAAAAAAAAAAAAAAAAAACACATCAAGACAATATTGGAAAATGAGGTTGTCCAAACTGGTTTAACTTTTTTTTTTTTTTTGGATCAGAAAAAGCATGTGTGGCAAGCAGAGCGGGGCCGAGAGCCATGGGAATGGAGCGACTGTTAATTAGCATCACCTGCACGGCACACGCCGGTCTCAATTCCCATAGAGGAGCTCCTCTGCTTGCCACAGCATGAAATCTTAGATATGTTCATTGTGTGAAAACAATCTCAGTGTTTGAAATCATATTTACAAAAAAAAAAAAAAAAACTTCCTAAAATATTCTGTTTTTATGTGCTCATACTTTTACAGTGAAATATTGAACTGTATATTGAGATTTCATTTATATACTGAACTATAATATGATCAGTGCAATGTTGTGATTAAAATATTCAACACTTACTTTGTAATTTTGAGTCGGTTATAAGAGAATTACCGTTAATTCTAATGATGAAGTCTGTTCACTACTTATTAAATACAATTTAACAGTGAAAACAGGGTGTTGTTTTCATTTGCTGGTTCAACTTGTCACCATAAACCCACAGGGGCTCATAAGCACCATGCAAATATTGCTGGTGTAGCTTTTACTCACACTGACTCACACATAGAGATTCATAATTAGGGTTATGAAGTTCAGTGAAATTATTATCACTAGTGTCATTTCACAGCAGTGTCTGTCAATGTTTATATTGTACTATCATACAGCTGGAAATATGAAAACTCTTGAGTGAGAATGCAATTCAAATCTCATTTTCCACTTCCTGAGAAGTTCAACAAATAATCTAACAGTAATATATTTGATGGTAAGTTTTGATAGTGATTACTGTTGGATCCACAAGCCTCAAGATTCTATCTACTCTTATTATTTTTCTCCATGGTGATGTCTGTAGTGTTGTATGATTATAATGGCTCTATACCTGTGTGACTCAGGACTGGAGGAGGATGTGCTACTGTCTGTCTTCACGTCTTCACCACACTCACTCAGTCTGGCTCTTGCTGTTGCATAATGACCCAAGAGAGGACAGCAGAGGAGTCAAAAAACATCATGTCATCTTATAATAGTGCTGTATTACAGAAGAGAGATTTTCTTTTATTATTATTATTATTATTATACTTTATTTTATTTATTTGCACAACTGATAGTCAGTTTGTAAAAGGCTGCAAATATTTTAAATGTTTAAATACTAGTTTTTATCATGCTATTTAAGTGCACTAAATTCAAATTCACTAAAGTCAAATTTGAGAGTGCCCAGTTTCCTCAGTCTACTGACTGTGAATAAAACCTAATCACCAAAAATCTAGTAAAAATGCATATTTGGACCATTCCAAGGTTCACTTATAATGTAAATAAAGTTTTATATTTCCCCTGGAAGTGCATCATCACTCCATAAAGCCAGTGCTCCCCACCAAGCCGTGTAGAATAACATCCACGCTGATGGGATAGGTTTTTCAGGCAGTGGGTCAGGCTGGTGCTGCCCTGCACACTATACTGCAGGCATACCAGGCTGATCTGCTAAAAGATCTGAGCACGAGCTGGGGTATTGACAAGGAGTCATTTTCAGAACTTCGCTGGGCCACAGATCTGTCTCTCTCGGTGATTAAGAAAATGGCTTGTGCCGTCGGCCGTTCTATGTCAGCTATGGTCGCCATGGAGATGCACCTGTGGCTCAACCTCACAGGCATCAAGGACAGGGACAAGGTATTCCTTCTTAATGCCCCAGTGTTGCCTTCTGGACTGTTTAGCAAATCCGTCAATACAGTGGTCAACAGGTTCTGGGAGGCAAAGGGGCATGCGGAAGCTTTTGATAAGTTTCTCCCCTACTGTGTTCAAGGGATGGGGCTGCTGGCTACCTGGTCTGGTTCCTCAGTGGAGAGAGGCCCAGAAGCAGAGTGTGGCAAGTCGGGTGCCCCCTCGTAAAAATTGGGGACCAGCTCACCACACTCAGCAGCCTAAGAGGTGGACGGATCTAAGATCTATCATCTCCACCAAGAAGAAGTCCTGAGGCTTGTGCGCCCAGGATAGTAGGATTGTGTCAACTTGGGATGGGGCGTGAAACGTTTCAACAATGTTCAGAAGTTCCTTCCAGGCACACTCAGGGTACCGCTGTTCAATCTCCACTGCCTTTGCCATGGATCCACTTCAGAACAGCGAACATCTAACATCCCCCCATCAAAATTAAGTGTCAAAACTAGTGCACCTTTCAGACAATCTGGCACTGTGGAACCTACTGCCAAACATCTCTCCTTGGGTGGTAAGGTCTGTAGAAAAGGGCTACAAGATCCAATTTGCATATTGTCCTCCGCTTTTCAACGGTGTGGTTTCCACTACCATGAAATTGGAGCTACTGCATTTGTTGGCAATGGAACTGCAAGCTCTTCTGGACAAAGGGCTCATAGAACATGTTCGCTTCTCAGACAAAGAGTCAGGCTATTACAGCCGGTACTTTTTGATTCCCAAAAAAGATAGGGGGGTTGCATTGAATTATGGATCTTTGTGGTTTGAACCTCAGAACATACAAGTTCAAAATGTTAACAATCAAAACGATTGTATCTCAAATTCAATCTGAGAATTGGTTTGTGACAATTACTCTCAATGACACATACTTTCATATAGAAATTCTGCCACAACACATGAAGTTCCTGAGGTTCACTTTTGGGGGCAGAGCTTACCAATATCGGGTTCTTCAATTCGGCCTAGACTTGTCACCCTGCACGTACACAAAATGCATAGATGCAGCTATGGCTCCTTTGTCCAGCTTGTCCAGTTTATTTTTTATTTCTAAATAAACCCTTATATTTTCTGCAGTTGAGTCCTCACTGTTTTTCATCAACAACGTACCATGACAGAATGATCCAGCCATGATGAGGACTCAGTGGGAAGAGGGTTTTTGGCACTCTCCAGCCTCTACTCTCTCCTGCCCCCTCTTTGATCGCATGCTCCTATTCAAGTCTTTGAGCTCTCTCTGTCAGCAGGGAGCTGACCTGAAGGAGTTTGTTACGGAGTTCAGTGGTGCTGCAGAGGGTCTGGGGCTCAACAAGGACACTGAAGCAACTCCAGAGGTGGCCGAAGAGTCTGCAGTGCACCCAGTGGTGGCTGAAGACACTGCAGCACCCCCCTGAGGCAGTAAGCTCCATGCCACCGACCCAGAGGTCGTCCCAGAGCAGCTCGCTGCTAACTTGGAGGTCATCCCTGAGCAACCAGCTGCCATCATGGAGGCCGTTCCCAAGCCAGCTCTGTCCAAACTGTTGGCCCTGCCTGCACCGCCCAAGCTGTTGGCCCTGCCTGCACCACCCAAGCTGTTGGCCCTGCCTGCACCACCCAAGCTGTTTGCCCTGCCGTTTCCGCCCAAAGGTTTTGCTCTGCCTGCACCGCCCAAGCTGTTGGCCCTGCCTGCACCACCCAAGCTGTTTTCCCTGCCGTTTCCACCCAAACATTTTGCTCTGCCTGCACCACCCAAGCTGTTGGCCCTGCCCATACCACCCAAGCTGTTGGCCCTGCCTGCACCGCCCAAGCTGTTTGCCCTGCCAGCTTCACCAAAGCTGTTTACTCTGCCTGCACCGCCCAGATTGTTGGTCCTGCCAGCACCACCCAAGCTGTTTGCCCTGCTGGCTCCGCCTAAGCAGTTGGGCCTGCCTGCACCGCCCAAGATGTTGGCCCTGCTGCCACTGCTCAAGATTCCTGGTCTACCGGCTCCTTCCCAGAGCCTTGTTTTGTTTTTTCTGTCCCTACGCCATGTTCTGCCTGAATCGCCCTTGCTGACTGCCTTGCCTGCTTCATCCTTGATGCTGGATCCACCCTTGCTGGTTTTGTCCGTGCTGCTTGCATAGCCTTGGCCCTCAGTCAAGACTTTAGATCCTCTGGAGCCTGCATGGCATGTCCCTCCCATCCCGCCCTGGTCTTTTGATGGGGTTTCTGACTGGCCGTAGCCCATTTGGTCCATCCCTCCGGCACTGCCCTGGCCCTTAGTCAAGACTCTAGACCTGCCAGAGCCTGCCTGAGCCTGCCTGGTATGTCCCTCCCGTCCCGCCCTGGTATTCTGATGGGGTTTTTGACTGGCTGGAGCCCTTCTGGTCCATCCCTCCACCAATGCCCTGGTTCTCAGCCAGGATTCCAGATTCCCCAAACCCTACCTGGTCTGTCCCTCTGGTCCCACCCTGGCTCTCAGCCATGACTTCTGGTCTGCCCGAGCCCCTTTGGATTCACCCACCCGCCCCTCCCTGATTAAGAGGGGTTAGTGTCAGGGTTCTGTCACTTCTGTCTAGTGTAATTTCTTGGTTTTGTGACAGAGCTCTGACACTCCCGTATTGTCTTGTCTTTGTGTTTGTTTCTTGCCAAATGTTTTCATGTCATACTTGTGTTTGTTATGTTGGTGTGAACACATGGCTTGTCGTGATTCCTTGTGCCATGTGCTCTCCTATCAATTGTCTTGACCCCACCCAACTTGTTACCTGATTATTGTTTCATTTGCCCCACCTGTCCTCCCTGATTACCTGCCTTGTTTGCTCCCTATTTATTCTCCTTGTGTTTTCTGTCCTTTGCTGGATCATTGTCTTGCATGCTGTGTTACGTTTGTGTGTTTGATGTTCCCTCATGTCAGTTTCAAGCCAAGTCTGAGTTATGTTATGTTTAGTTATGTTTTTTTCCCCTTTGGGGTGTTTTGGTTTGTGTTCAGTTTATTTTTTATTTATAAATAAACCCTTATATTTCCTGCAATTGAGTCCTCACTGTTTTTCATCAACAACGTGCCGTGACATCCACTTGTTCCTGACACTGAGAACCTTCTGAAGTCTCTAAAGAAATATTTAAACAGGACATATCAAAGTGAACGTTTCTTTACTCTTCTATTTACTCTTCCATTTATCCTCATGTAGGCATACTCAAGTGCATGGATACCTCAAAGTGAATGTGCATCTGTACACTGTATCCTGTGTAGACAGCATCAGTGATTATAATTGGTTCTTCTTGATTTAGACATGATGTGATGCTTGTATCTGTTGTAGGCTAATGTCAGCTGTTAAGCAACTGAATGTCAGTGGGTGAGGCCTATTGTGCAATGATGTAAAACTATTCGCTGATGTCTTGCTCTAGAGGAGGGCATATGCAAATGTATGCTGTCTTCACATGCTAGCAGAAGTATAATATGAGTTTCTTAGTTAAAAACTATACATAAACACCCTCAAGTCGTATTTGCCACTGGGAAGCACAGAGATAATGGTAACACTTTACAATAAGGTTCATTAGTTAGCATTAGTTAACTACATTAGTTAACATGAACTAATAATGAACTGCACTTATACAGCATTTATTAATCTTTGTTAATGTTAATTTCAACATTTATTAATGCATTATGAAAATCTTGATAACATTAGTTAATGCACTGTGAACTAACATGAACAAACAATGAACAACTGTATTTTCATTAACTAACGTTAATGGAGATTAGTAAATACATTAACAAATGTATTGCTCATGGTTATTTCATGTTAGTTAATACATTACCTAATGTTTAACTCATGAACCTTATTGTAAAGTGTTACTGAGATCATTTTGATACCCAAGTTCCCGAGATGAGCTGCCCAACATGGCAGAAGTGAGAACGATTGCTACTGTGACTGCTATTCTTTATTAGTTTTTCCACAACAGCTACATCACCTTGTCTTGACGTTAAAGTAGTGCATATTTACTTAAATTAATTATCATATTGTATGTTTTATACACAGTAAAAATAGCCTGTATTTGACCGAAATTCCAGAATCGTTAGCAAGCTAACTATCTAGACAGTGTGATGAATGTTTATATGGTTGTTAATAAAAGGGATGCTAAATATCATTTTGGCTTTAATAAGATTTTCCCAATAAATAGGCAAGAAAAAAACTGGTATCCTCCTTGATTCCTGTTCTTTCAGACAACAAAGCATTTGAACGTGACAAGCTCATAATCACGACTTCAGGAATTTCCGATAGCATGTGAAAGCAGCAGTATTTATTAACCTGTATAATGTTACAAATCCCACAATATCGAAATGAGCCATTTTTGGAGCTTGATTGTTTATAATGAGGAGGATGTTTTAAGCTCTGAAACTTGCAGGATGTTTTAATGGTACAAAGATCAAGGCAAATTTGATTTCTCATGTCATGACCACTTTAATGAAGCAGTTCATTTTGCAAGTACTAAATTTATTAAAATCTCTGCCTTATTTTGTGTATTTTTCCTCTATTTTCTCACTTTTTTGTGTATATATTTATGCTAATGCAATGTCATTCATTCCTCATGCGTATATGTAGAGACATTTTTGTCATTTACAATTGTAATTGAGTGAGAACAAGGTTTGTGGTATTGGTCAAAAAGAGGTTTTTGGAAGTGTAATGGCAACAGAACTGGTTTAGAAAGGACTGAAATTGATGGAGCATTTCAATGTCAGAAGCGGGACCTCATTATGTTAAATGTATTCACACTCTTTAAAATGACATGAAAGAGAACTCTAAATAAACAAATAAACACAAATCCAGACATAGCAGAGGCATCAGACACAAATTCCCAGCTGCTGATCCAGCCTGAATAAGACTTTAGCTGTTATTATTGTTAAATGTCAGATTGATTACAGAGAAAAAACATGTTAGATTAGACCTGGCATTGATTTTGAGGATCACTTCATATTGCAAAACATTATTTCTGCAATTTCATCTTAAAATAAGTGACTAATACTTAATTTTTAGAAAAAGTTCATTTTTAATTATTATGATTGCAATGATGTCAAGTCGATTGTATTTGCAATACAAGGCATACATTAAAATAAATGTACTTATTAAATATTTAGTTACATAGTATGTGCAATACTACTCATATGTTCAATGAATAAATACATTGTTTATTTATTTATTTATTTATTTATTTATTATTATATTACATGATATGCATTCAAGTTGGTATGAATCATAATGCTTGTCAATTTTAATTTCAACAATGTCAAAACGTTTGTTAGATCCTGAGAGGATGCGAAGCTGTTTTGAATGATGTGATCATTGGTACAGCACAGCGAATATTATCAACCTTTCTCAAACATCATAAAACAGCTTTTAATGTATTGTCATGGCAGTGCTTTGCTCATATTTACCAAGAAAAATTAATTGTGTGAGCAAGCAGACTTGGCAGTAATGCTCTTTCTGATTCGGATTCCAATATATGTAATTGTTTGTGAATCTTGATGCATTTCCACAGTGGGAATCACAGGTTGTAGCTTTCAAATAAAACAAGACATTGCCGACAAAACATTTAAAAAGAGGATTTGATGTGAAATGTCATTTTAATGCCATTGTTGCGGAGGGCCCAGGGGAGCAAATACAGACTGCATTTAGTCAGGATAAATGTGTTTAGCTGTTCATCCTGATTTATATTTTCATTCACTTTTTTTTATTTTTTTATTTTCACTTTCTCTGTGACTTTCCCAGATATACCAAGATGAAGACGGCTACCAACATCTATATCTTTAACCTGGCACTGGCTGATGCGCTGGTTCTGGCTACACTTCCCTTCCAGGGCACGGATGTATTCCTTGGTTTCTGGCCCTTTGGCAATGCCCTGTGCAAAGCGGTCGTCTCCATTGACTACTATAATATGTTTACTAGTGTGTTCACCTTGACCGTGATGAGCATGGATCGATACGTGGCCGTGTGCCACCCGGTGAAAGCCCTGGACATGCGGACGCCCCACAAGGCCAAAGTGGTCAATATCTGCGTGTGGGTCTTGGCTTCAGCCATAGGGGTCCCGGCTATGGTACTTGGAGATGTGGAAGATGACAACGGTGAGTGTGTGTGTGTGTGTGTGTGTGTGTGTGTGAGAGAGAGAGAGAGACCCTATTTAACTTTTTTTGTTTACTTATTTACTATATTTAATTTGATGAACAATAAGGTTTCATTAGTTTAACCATATTAAGTAACAGTTTATTTTGATAGTTCACCTTAGAAATTCCACTAACTATAAGTAACTTTGCAACTACATGTCAGATGACTCTCATTAGAATATTAAACTGTCTGCTTAATATCTCCTAACACTTTATTTAGATGGTTCCCAACAGACACTGAAGTAATAACATGAGCTAATAATGAATGAATGAACTTCTACTGCATTTATTAATCTTAGTCAATGGTAATTTCAACATTTACTAATTCATTTTTAAAATCTACAGTTAGGAACTAACATGAACAAGCAATGAACAAATATAACATTTTTTTTATTATTATTATTATTAACGCTAACAAATATTAATGAATACAGTGTTATTGTAGTAGTATTGAGAAACTATTATAGTTTGTAATATTTAAATGAGTTTTTTATATTGACATTTTATCTTTTTATTTTAAATTTAGTTTTGTTTTGTTGTGTTTTTGCCTTTTTTAATGTCTATACAGTTTATTTTAGTTTTAGTTATTTTAGTTCTTAAAGTTTAACAAAAAAATAGAAAAAAATAGAAATGTTGACTTCTCAACTACCTAAAATTAAAAAAAAAAAAATATATATATATATATATAAATATATATATATATATATATATATATATATATATATTTTTTTTTTTTTTTTTTTTATATTTTGCCTTATTTATTTATTTATTTATTTATTTTTTACATATAGTTTTATTTTTAGTTAAATATAACCTTGTTTCCAAATAATAATAATAAAAAGCCTCCTCAAAATATAATTTTGAATATTGAATATCCAATTTAAATCTCAGAAATATGTCAAATGATGGAAGTAAAATAGATTGGAAAAACTGTTTCCTGTTGACTTTAATGTAAAAGATCCCCTCAACTGCAGAAAATGTGGGAATGATCAATGTAGCTTACAGGCCAGTAAGTAAATATTAAACATTTATTTAACGTTCAATTGGGAGCAGGATGTACTAGTACACCGAATAACAATTTATAACATCTTAGACCTACAGGGGAATCGTAATATGACTTTATATGTGTGTAGGGTTTGTTTGTCAATAATACATGCACTATTAATGGGCTTTAAAAAGCACATCAAAGCATTTCAGTGTTAATCATTTTGCTGTTAGGTTCCATTGAAGTTACAGTAATTGCTCTGTGCACTGTTCTGAAAGCAGAACCACGGGTGACCCAGAAGGGCTTTTCCTCCCTGTGGCTTTGAGCTCCTGATAATCATAACATTTCCTAATTGAGGTTTCTTTTTAGTTAAAAAAAAAAAAAAAAAAAAAAAAAACCTTTTCAAAGTACCTTGCTAGGTTAATTGTATTAGCTAGAAACTAATTTAACACCAGGCAGAGCTCACCTTTAAAGGTGACAGGTTGTATATAAAATAAAATAAATTACATTTTGATTTGTGACCTGTTAACAAATGTGTTCATCAGTAAAGGTGTGTTTGTAATTGTGTGACACTTGGGCCAGGTCCTGGATCTCTGCTGTGCCCTCAGCAGCAACTCCTCAACACCCTCTTCACTTTTATCCATAATTCATGAACCTTACAGATCCTGAAGAATAATGGATCAGCCCATTTAGATGTATTGTGTTGTGTAAAATAACCTGCTCTGATCTCTAGCTCCCTCTCAGTGAAGTAATCACCACTAAACCAGATGAGGTCTAAACATGATGCTATACATGGACCTATGCATGCATTTGTGCCAATTAGAGGTTATTTTTTTTATTATAAGACTTGTTTTATATCCAGAATATGTACATTAAAACTAAAATTACTGACTCCAAACTTTTGAATGGTAATCTGTAAGATTTTTTTATGTTTTTGAAATAAATATCTTATTCTCAAGTGTGGCTGCAATAAAGTGTATGAAGGAAGAGTGGAGAAACAAAAACAGTCTTTAAGTCCAAAAGAAACACTCAGGAGATTGCAGGGGAATAACATAACAACCACATTAACATTGATGATACCAGACAAAGAAACTGAATGAACAGAAGATTTAAATACAAAGAGATAATTAACATAATCAGAAACACGTGCATAACTCAATCAAAAACCATGAAGACAAACTAGGAAGGGAATACTGGCAATGTAGAATAGGGTCATGCAGAATTTTTTTATATCATCACATTTCCCTCAAAGTTTTGTTACTGTAATATGTATTGATGTTTTAGTTTCTTTCTTTTCTTTTCTTTTTTTTCCCTTCACAGTTCAGTTCAGATGATCAGTGTTTCTCTCAGCAGAATGTTCAGACAGCTTTCTTTCGTAACACTCTCTCCTCTCCGCTACTGCCAGGCTGCAACATATTTATTTATTCATCACTTCATGCAAGTTGCATTCTGCTGCCTTTGACACTGCAGGGAAAGACAGACAGAAGCAGAGGGAGGGAGGATGACTGAGATTCAGAGGTGAAGGGATGTGGATGAATGTCTGTAAACAAATGTCCAGCAGTGTAGATGTTAAGTCTGTGTTTAACTTCTTAGCAAAGCTGTTCCGTCTCAAAATAGCCTTCAAAGAAACAAGCGAACTTGGAACAATGAGTTGCTTGGTCACAACACAGCAAATGATAAAATATAATTGCATATTCTACATTGGTGGTACCATATAAATTCAAAAACACTGCAAACTGTTGCATGTTTTACATATAATTCTATTATTTGCACATATAACTAATACCAACTGGTTGCAAGCATATTTTTCCAGTCTGCTTCCATGAGTCTTTGAAGATGCATGGAGAGCTGTGCTTGTCAAAATCCTGCTGTTTTACTGATGTGATTTGAGTGACTGGTTTTTTTTATATGAATACAAAGCAATTTTGAAATGCCTTAGAAATTATCCTGCAAAATGATTGATTGTATTGGAGAAAAAAAAAGAAAAAAAAAAAAAAAAAGTTTATATATGGAAGGTGCTGTTCTCTCGACTGAATTGGAGATTGCCTCTTATGTGCAGATGTGCTAGTCAGGGTTTAGACCTTTAGACTGGTATGACATAGACAGACAGACAGACAGACAGACAGACAGATAGATAGATAGATAGATAGATAGATAGATAGATAGATAGATAGATAGATTGATTGATTGATTGATTGATTGATTGATTGATTGATTGATTGATTGATTGATTGATTGATTGATTGATTGAGTCCACAGGCAACATCTAGAACACTAATGCCAGCTTTCTTTTAGCTAAGATGGGTGAAAAGACAATCTCTTGGCACTTGCAATTGACAGATGTTTCATGGAAGTGCTGATGTAGCAGGCAGGAAGTCCAGATTCACACATCTCAGGAATGGTGATTTAATGCTCTCAGATGTGGGCTGTCAAAAATGTCAAGAGGAGTGGCAGGGAGAAAATGATTAACTCTGAAAAACATTTTCTGAAAAGGGCATGCTGAAACTGTGAAAATCTCAGTATTGTTGAGGGGCACTCTGGAGGATATTTACTTATCGGTTTTAGATTGAATACTGTATGATATGTTTTTTTTTTTTTTTTTAATTGTCAATGGCCATCAGAACAGCGAATTAGCGCTAGGTATTTCGTCAAAATGTCTATCTGTAGCAAATTAGCTCAAAAAGGGAAATATGAATAATTAATCATAATTTGTTATAATTAATTACAAATATTTGGACCAGTTAATTGAATTAACTTCATGTAGCTGAATCAATATTACGATCAGTTAATCTGTTCGGCCAGTGAACACTCAGTATTGATCGTCTCTCAACTCTTCAGAAAGGATATTTTCCTTTGCCACAGAAAATCTATCTATCTAGTTAGTTTCACGACTTTTTGTCTTTTTTTCTTTTTTTCTTTCTTTTTTTTTTTTTTTTTGGTTAAAAATTACAATTGTTTGACTTTTTTTTGAATTCCAGTTTAATTCTACTTGCTTGCATTAATCTCAAATAACAATTCTGCATCCTGTTTGCTACCTCAAATCAAATTCAAATGAAATGTGACTACTATTTTTCTTTTCCCTCAGGCATCGAGTGCATCTTGGTTCTCCCGGATCCTCGCAGTTACTGGGACCCGGTGTTCGGGACGTGTGTTTTCCTTCTCTCCTTCCTGATTCCTGTGGCGATCATCAGCGTGTGCTACAGCCTCATGGTGAAGCGCCTCCGCAGCGTTCGCATCCTATCGGGATCCAAGGAGAAAGATCGCAACCTTCGGCGCATCACGCGGATGGTGTTGGTGGTAGTCGCAGCTTTCGTTGTATGTTGGACGCCCATCCAGATCATGGCCCTGGCGCAGTCACTGGGCTTCAACTTGGGCAGCGTCCAGACGGTGGTGTTTATGCACTTCTGCATTGCCCTGGGTTATGTCAACAGCAGCCTTAACCCCGTCCTCTACGCATTCCTCGACGAAAACTTCAAGCGCTGCTTCCGCGAGTTCTGCCACCCCTCACCATTTGGCCTCGATGCGCAGCAGTCGAGCCGCATGCGCAACATCGCGCGTGAGGTGGCCTACAACTGCAAGACTGCGGATGGCAATAGTAACCCCGCATGACTAGGCGTGGAGCTGCCCCTGGTCAGCCCTGAGCCGCAACCCAATCCAGGGACAGGAAACTCAAACTCTGAGCTGACTCAGATTACAACACTCTAGCACCACAGTCACCTCCGCCAGGTGGGCGGGGGAAAGGGTTGGGCTAGGAGTGAGGGCGGAGTCAAGTTAAACGACACGTCCTTTTAGGGACAAAGGGGCTCACTTTACAGTGTCTTAATTGGATTTGGATGTTATTGTCTACAGTTCTGTTCTTATTCAATAATTATTACACTTTGTCGGTCAGTGTTGCAGCCTTGTACAGATGCTTTTTATGTCTCTCTTTACAACAATCAATGTTTCTCTTGAAATTTAAGACTGTAGGATTTCATGGCCTTAAACATACTTCTGAACCTATGGATTAAGTGTATCAGTCATTTTTGTGGTATTGCCAAGTGTTGGACTGTACTATATACACTATAGAGTATATATAGTGTATAAACAGTATATTAAATGGACTGTACTATATATTATATAACTATATAGTTATGTTATGACACGAATCTGAAAATACAGAGACTCGTAAAGCCTGATTGTTATTTTTAAAAAAAAAAAGGTTGATATTTTTCTCCGTTTGACTGTACAATAAGCAAAAATATTTTATATTCATGTACGTTTGGTAGCACAGATTCGAGCTTAAAAAATACTTGTAAAGAAATGAAAACGTACTGCAAAACAGTTGCTGTAGTGTTCTATTATATATGTGCATAAAATGAAGTTAATCACATTCGAGGCTGTGCATTGTTGAAGATGTTCGTCAGCATTACCTCGATTATTTTTTGAATGTTTTCTGCGCCGCTCTGTATCTTGCTTTGTTACTACATACGGATTCTTCTCGATGAGACAGACAACAAGAGCCAGCACTGTCATGGGTTTACATCACAGACCACTGAATGTGAAAAAAGAGACTATAAATAAGCCAAATTAAAGAAATATATATATTGAAAATGTCAGTGAAATATAGAGAAATTGTACACTTAATGCTTATTCCTGTGAACTTTTACTTGTTATTGTGATTGTTTGTTTACTTGCTGCATTGACTGGCTGATTATCTACTTGCATATTTATTGACTGGTGGGACCATTTTCAGATGGACTGAAATCAAATACCAGCTAGTGCTATGGACGTTTACACCGCCTGTATGGGAAAACTTTTTCTCTTCTGCATACTTATTAAAGAGCAGTTATCAAAAGACACTTCTATGTCTTGCTATGGGTAGTAAAAACTGTGTTTGTGATTAAACATTCTCACAGGAGGTTATATATACATCTCAAAATAGCATCCTGTGATAATGTTGATTGAAAAGTGCAGGAACAAAATATGTGAACACTTGTGTTTCTTCATAAATTTCAAAGTCAGGACATTTTATGTCTTTTTTGAACACACTGTGTAAACTTTCACAGTGCATGGTGCATTTAATAACAGTTCAGTCAGGACCACTGAAGTCAAAAATTACAAGAGACAAACTTTAGTCAAATTTTTATTGGCATATTTTGCTAAAGTTACAATTTGGGGGTATGGCTCTGTTCTAAATTCCCCGTCCTTTTCATGAGCTCTATGAAAGCCAAGACCGGGAACAGCAGCAGCTTCTGTGGACAACCTCCCATTTTTTAACTGGGAGAGCAGCACAAAATCCCCCTATTGAGAACAGAGCATGCATCAATGACAACAGAATGACACTGATTAAGTTAGACAAGTTTAAGGAGGAGCTGGGGAGGAGGTGGGTTGCAAGCAGCATGCAGTGGAAGCAGCCAAGCAGAGAGACGGAAGCTGCGTTTAAGTAATGCGCCTTATTTTAGAGTTGCCAATGGAGTCCATAGAAATTGGATCAGCTGATATGGGTGGGGTTGGAATCTGCAAATCAGCTGATAGCAGAGCTTGACTATGAGGCCTGCCTGAATTGCTTGTTTTTTGACCCAACTTCCACCAAGTTCCTCCACCAAACAATTTCCAATTGTGGATCTGACCTGCACAAATTCCTCTTTACAAAACTTTTCAGGTCAACAATATTCTTGGGATGTCTGGTGGCTCTCTTGAGGTCATGCCAAGCCATCTCATAGTGTTGTCACACCGCATTGTCTACAATGGACGAGACAAGGTGATCATTGCAAATCCATTTGTTCTTCCTGTCAGAAGTTTCACAAGCTCTTATAATATGTCAGAAATAGAACATCAGTTTACTTTTGGGAATTTGTCATGTCGCTTCGCACGATGCCGCATACAGTGTAGACAGCATTACTAATTATAATGAATTATATTTGCTTTTGTCGCAGTGCTTGTGTCTGGTGTAAACACGGTGGCATTCGGATCAAGAGCTCTGACTGAGCCACACGTTGAAGCAATTCTGCTGTTGATTTGCTCTTGAACTCCTTTGTCTTGTTGGATTACCCAAGTTAACTTGAGCTTCAAATAAAGGACATATGGGCTTGTATTCTCCAGCTATATGTCCTGATAAACTGAGAATTAATTAATTTTGTCAATGATAACAAGCTGTCAATTCCCTCAGGCAACAAAGCAGCCCCAAAGCTAGTTATTCACATTCTTTTTCCACTCTACACCATGAAAGTTTAAACAGTGGGTTTAATAAATAAATTTAAATGTATTAATTGTTTGTGTGTTATTGGTTTGAGCAGACTGTGTTCATATTGCTGTAAAAAAATGTATGATAAAGGATTCACATACTTTGTCTTGCAACTGTATATCTCAACTAAGAAAATGTGTAAATGAGATGCATTCATATTGAGTGGTACCTCAGATGCACAGCACAGCAAGTGTATCTGCCATCATACTTCATTTCACAAATCGCTTTGTGATTGTTAAAGAAAACAAAACCTTAGATGTGAACATGTCTTGAAATTTGCAGGAATTACATGGTCTACAATTTTTTATAAGTCGTCTGCTTCAGAGATAAAATGTGCTATTTATTATGTATTTTGATGTGTTGAATTCAGATATGACAATTAAAACAAATGATTGGCTCCATTTGCTCCATTTGAAGTTATCTGCACTGCTCACACAAGTACAAGGCATCTCTGCTCATTTTGGATAAACAGAAATGTGTCCCTTTGTAAAATCAAACACTGACAAATAAA
Source organism: Ancherythroculter nigrocauda (assembly GCA_036281575.1). Taxonomy (NCBI): domain Eukaryota; kingdom Metazoa; phylum Chordata; class Actinopteri; order Cypriniformes; family Xenocyprididae; genus Ancherythroculter; species Ancherythroculter nigrocauda. The sequence continues at coordinate 12,956 of VTFQ01000755.1, read as the reverse complement.
AGAGAACGACACTGTATGACAGGGGTGCAAAACGCAGTTCCTGGACGGCCACAGCCTTACAGAGTTTAGATTCAACCCTAATTATACACACCTGACCCAACTTATTGTTTCTGTTTTGGGTGGGTTTTTGTCATGTGTTTTAGTTCTGTGTTCTAGTTTTCAGTTTGTTGCTATATTTTTCATTGTTTGATTAATTTGCACACCTGCCATTCATTTCTTTAGTTAGTTTGGTCAGCATATTTAAGCCCTGTGTTTTGTTCTGTTCTTTGTCCATTTTCAAGGGACTGACCTCAAAAATACGATGCCTGAGCACACTACAGACCATGAGCCAGAGCCCGCCAAAATAGAAAAGCCTGAGCTGAAGCCAAAGCCACAGATCACCCTGGAGCTTGAGCCAGCTCCGTCTGACCAGATGAGTGGGCCAGCAACATCACTTGTTTCTGTGGATTTGCTGATAGAGCATGAGGGAATGATGTGGAGCCCAACTCCCTCAACAGCGGCTGATGGAGAAGCGCTGATAGATTGTGAAAGTGAGTGTTTCCTGCCGTTTTCGTTTCCTGCACCAAGCCTATTTCTTCACCAAGCACAGCATTGTTTGAGTTTGTGTTTCCGTCTGCCTGTTCCGTGTCGACCAAGAGAGTCATTCCTGAAATTTATGTCTGTCCTGTATCATCCTTTTGTAAACCCCTGCCTGCACTGCTCAGTCTTTTAGCCCTGCCTGCACTGTCTCACTCCAGCCCTTTGTCTCTGCCTGATCTACTCCACCTGGGATCGTTGTCTCTACGACTCCATCAGGCTTCCACGTCCCGCCGGCTCTGCCTTGGTCAGCCTTTGCTACGGTCTTCTGGCCCTTCAGCTATGTTTCATTCCTCCACTTTCACCTCAGTCCTCCAGCAGCCTGGCCCCACCTTGATTGCTTGTCACTGTGGCTCCGCCCTTGCCCTCCAGGGATGTTGATGTTTCCTGGTCCCATCAGCTCTTCAGCTCCGCCTGGGACTCCAGCACCATCGGCTCTGTCTCAGTCGGTTGTCCCCCTGGTTCCGCTGGTCAAGTCTTCACCAGGGCTCCTACCTCCCTTGGCTCCACCATGGGCTTCGTCCTGGTGGTATTCCAGCTAGGGATTTCACCCTGGTTCCTCCCAACTTCGTCTCCACCATGGCTGCCCATACGATCATCTTTGCCCTGGTTCCTTGCCTGTGGTGGTGGTGATGAAGGGGATTTAAATATCACTGCTGCGATTAGATCCTTTCTCCCTCATTTCAACCTGCTGTGACACTCATCAAGTCCTTCAGGCTTATTTGAAAACTGCAGGTATGTGTGCTGATGCAGAGTTGGAACTAAACTCTGCAGAGCTGTGAGTTTTGCACCCTTGCTGTATGAGTTCTAGAGCTGATATAGAGCAATTTGTTCAACACAGTGATGTAAGCTTCGTTATGATTGCATCATCCACAGCTTCTAGGAATAACATGATGCAATTCATATCATGTATGACGCAATACCAGCTTTAGATCACATCATTCATTGATCATTGTTTTGCCTAAAAAGCAAGTACTGTCCAAACCCAGTCATATATTTATTCATAGATCCAGTCAAAGATGTATTTTAGTCATTTCTGGTTTTAATTGAGATCCATTCTCTTTATTACTCACTTATCCTCTGCCATTTCCCAAGTCAAGGTTGTTTATACTGGCCCAAAGTTTACATACCCCTTGCAGAATCTGCAAAATGTTAATTGTTTTAACAAAATTAGAGGGATGATACAAAATGCATGTTATTTTTTTATGTAGTACTGTCCTGAATAAGTTATTTTACATAAAAGTCGTTTACATATAGTCCACAAGACAAAAAATAGCTGAATTTTTAAAAATTCAAAAGTTTACATACCCTTGATTCTTAATACTGTGTGGTGTTACCTGGATGATTCACAACTGTTTGTTTGTTTCATGATGGTTGTTAATGAATCCCTTGTTTTTCCAGCATCTTTTACAACCCTTTACAGCAGTGACTGTATGATTGTGAGATACATCTTTTCACACTGAGGACAATTGAGGGACTCAAACACAACTATTAAAAAGGGTTCAAACATTCACTGATTGTCCAGAAGGAAGCACAGTGCATTAAGAGCCAGGGTGAAAACTTTTGGAATTTGAAAACCAAGGAAAATTGTACTTAATTTGTCTTCTGGGAGACATGTAAGTATCTTCTGTAGCTTTCAAAGGGCGGTACTAAAATAATTAAAAAAAAAAAAAAAAAAATATATATATATATATATATATATATATAAACAGAATAATAAAAAAAAATACATATCTAAATCCGGTTCAAAAGTTTACACCCCCTGGTTCTTAATGCACTGCATCAGTGAATGTTTGAAGTTTTTGTAATACCTTTTGTCCTTAGTGTGAAAAGATGGATCTCAAAATCATACAGGTACATCCAGGTAAGGTCACACAGTATTAAGAATCAAGTGTATGTAAATTTTTGAACGGGGTCATTTTTTATAAATTCAGCTATTTTTTTGTGAAATATATGCTAATATATTTTATGTAAAATATATTATTCAGGACAATACTTTAAAAAGTAATTAAATAAAAACATGCATTTTGTATGGTCCCTCTTATTTTGTTATAATAGTCAATATTTTGCAGATTCTGCAAGGGGGAATGTAAACCTTTAAGCATGACTGTATCTTGAAAATTAGAGCCAATCAACAATTTTAAGCATAATTTTTGTTCTCAGTGACCCAGAGTTAGAACAGTTTGACTACATTTATTTTAGAAGCATTTTAGCTGTAGACCTGTGTTGAGATTCATCATTGGTGAGTGGATTGTCAGTATCACTGTAATCCCTTAGTCGGAACAATCACATATCTTTGAACTTTACACCGTTTCACACTTTAAGTGATTGCAGTGTCATAGTGAAAACAGGGATTCAGTTATACAGGACATGATTATGCTGTAATTCATATATTATTTACATAAGGGGCCAGTTTCACAGACAGAGCTTAGGCTAAGCCAGGATTAGACCTTGTTTCAATTAGAGCATTTAAGTAGCTTTTATAAACATACCCTACAAAAAAACATTACCAGTGTCCATCTTGAGACAAAACAATGGCTCTGACATATTTTAAGCTAAGTCAGTGCAAGCTTCTTTCAGTTAAAACAGCTGAAACATGCATTTTAGTCTAGGACTAGTTAAACCTTGTCTGTGAAACTGGGGGAAGGTCTCCTAAGCTTCATACTGTTGCTTTGTACTCAAACAGTTTTTTGTTTGTTTGTTTGTTTGTTTGTTTGTTTGTTTTTTCTTTCTTTTCTGCAGCACCAAGCTAGGTATATATAAAAAATAAAACAAACAAAAATAACATTTTCTTTTATTTTGGCATTTTCAGGTTAAACTACATGGTAGACGGCTGTAGGTGGGTTGCGGCCTACACGTACTTGTTCAAGTGCTAACTACGAAATCAAACAATCACACTCTCAAAATGAGACATATGCCCAACTCTAGGAAGTCCTGCATTGCGTTTCATCAATATTTGATATTTTCATTTCTGTTGCCATGGCAACATGATTTCTCAGCCCCATCTTATTTCCCTTTTCAGTTTAATGTGGGCTAGGGGAAATGTTTTGAAAATATATATGTCTGTGACATAAGAGATTAAATTAGAAGTAGGTCTCAGCTGTTCTTCTCAAGCACATGTAGATCTTGATGCAGACACTCTTTTTGATGAACGAAGAAGATAAATCACAGTGGGATTAATCAGTTTAGAAGTTACACTATATGGCCATATATTAATGGAAACATGAATTTCACACCTATACAATATGTGAATGCATTTCATGGGTTCTCCATAACAGCATCCACTCTTCTACTAGATGTTGATCATGGCGGTTTGCTCCAATTCAGACATGAGAACATCAATGAAATTACTTGATGGGGTCTGGCCAACACAATCTTTTGGCAATTCTATTTTACATTTTGTTGAATTCATGACTAATTTGTGCTTTCTCATTAATATGTTTTCATACAGTCTGCCTATGTCCCATTCAGTGCATTTACATGAACCCTCATAATGCTGTAGTGATTTTTACTTTGTCCATCCAAGGACGTGAAGTAAAATAGGGATTGGTACTTACATCACCGCTTACATTGTGATTTTTGGATCACACGTCTCTTAAGGTGTGGTTATGAGTACATCAGATGACCACTTCCCCCTTTTTCCCTAGTTCAGGGCACCAGTCAAGGTCTTTTACCTTGGCAGTATGAGAACACTCCCAACAGGGGCTGTCATTCATTTAGAATGAATGTAAAGTGGTCAGCTGATTTATCTGAAAGATTGGTGATATTGCTAACTTGTAGAACCTCTTCTGTATTATCAGCACAAGGAAGACACAAGTATAATAAAATAAATTTTATTAACAACAAGTTAAACAAGAATAACTAACACACCTACTAAATGAATACCATGAATGATAAAAGAATAAAGTGCATAAGATACGTAGAATACAAGTGATTAAGTTGAGTGTGGCTATGGAAGAGTTACGTTATCTTATGGAAAGATAAACTGTTTCTCTGAAAATAATAAGGTGGAGAACCTTATTATGCACCAAACAAATAAACGAGGATTTATTTGTTATTAACTAACATCAGCTATATTACATCTAATGGGAATTAGGAAATTATATACTGATAATATACAACAATGCCAAGGTCTCTGGAAATAGGTTTGGTTAAGTGATATTTACGTTCCACTTGGTCGAGTCCGATAACGGTGACGTCTTCCACTGGTTGTGCTTGGTGACGATGCAGTGGGGAGAGGAGCCAGAATCTGTTTCAACAGTCTTGAACACGAAGCTCTGTGGGATGCTGATCTCCTGGAGCACCAAAGGGTCCTAAAATCTGGAACACGCAGATGAGGCCCTGGTGTAGGTGCAGAAGGTCCTTAACAATCTGGAACACGCAGACGAAGGTACCTTGAAGTGAAGGTTTGCTCTCCTAAGCTTAACCTTGTTGCAGATGTCGTCACTGTCTCACTGGATGGTAACTCTGGACGCAGTGTTTGTTAATGTCTCTTTTCTCAAAAGCTGGAGGCTTAGAACGTGGTCGTCTCTGTTGCTGCCTCACAAGCTGTAGACTCAGATCATGGGATCTGTTGTTGTCTCTCTGGATGGACCAGAGGCTCAGAACTGTGTTGTATCTGCTCTGTCTTTCCCCTTTGACAGGCAGACTCAGAACAGGATATCTTCTCCATTCGAGTGCTGTGATTGGCTGCTGGCATCAGAGGGGACAGTATGTATGAAGTGGATGTGTAGTTTGAAACAGTTCTAAGGTTTTCAAACATAGTTTTGAATGGATTTGGATGGTTCTTTGTGATCTCTCTTTGTTTCACCCATTGCTGCTAAGGTCCCGAGGAATTTTTATGGCAGTCTCTGGCCAACCTTAGAAAAGTAGTCTCTAGATGAGTAAAGGGCAGAAACTGCCTGTGGACCAATGAGAAGTCCTGTCCTTCCCAGGCTTGGTACAAGAGGTCTTCTTCTTGTCCTCTAAGAGAGGTCTGGATGTTGTCCTTACATCTTTATCTGATGGCGTTGGACAGTTTGTTTGCGTTAGTCCACCAAGATCCAATCAAAATGTAGCAAACCTTTGTCCGCTGTTACGGACAGAGAGGGGCCCGGCCATAAACTGGGCCCTAGAATGTGCTGTTCACTACAATGCAATTATAATGGAATTTTGGCAATATTGCGATTTAAATTTTGCCTCATGTAAATGCAATACTTCGATCAAACTAATGTGATTAAGCTCATAATCGTAATAACTATACTCACATTGAGCTATGTTGCAAACGCCAATTTTAATTGCAATAAACAGGCATGTAAACACCTTAATCGCATTATTTAAAAAAAAAAGAAAAACACATCCTAACCTTACCCAATAAAACTGGCTGCAGGACAATTCCACTTTTGATATAATTTCAAGCAAGAAATTAGTATTGTAATTATTAAATATTTGCTTAGTTATCACCAAAGCTTTCTCTATTTTGTTGTAGATGATTAAACCGTTATGCTTTTGTAAGGAACTTTCATGCACTAATGCTGCCTGCAAAGTCATTGCCTGATAAGGCAGCGAGGCAACAAGTCAGCTGCCTATAAGCTTTTGGATGCAGCCAATGTCATGTGACCTACCAGAATAAGGTTATGTTGCTTCATTGACATTCACAGCTCCTCTCTATGATCTCATGGAATAGTAAAGTGTCCATCAGATGTGCACTTCAGAATCTCGCTGGAAGTTATAAGTCATCTGGGTACGTTTTGCCTACTGTTGTATGAATACTATGAATATGGACATACTGCTATGGTTATTACTAAGTTGTCACAGTTTCGGGAGCAACTCATGTTCCATACACACATGGAATGAAAATTTAGGGTATTCATTCCTGAAAATTGACAGACAGACAGATAGACGGATAGATAGATAGATAGATAGATCATTAACTTTCAAACACGGTCTGTAGGACTCAATTACACACAAGTTTATTTACGAACCCTTTTTATGACCTGTTCACGCTCTCTTGATCTCACAGAATCATTATGGCAGTAACAAGCAACCTTCACTAATGCTTCAATTAGAGCTTGGATCTGGCCACCTGCCTCAATTTAGTGAGTAATTATATCACGTCCATTTGAATGTGTGTTTGTGTGTATAGAGGGTTGTGTTAGAACACATTTTATTTTATGTAAGACTCTCAAAATCTATTCACGGCTATTATTATTTGCTTTCTCCTGCTATCACTTTATCTCTCTGATGTATTTTGATCATGTTCCCATAGATTGTTCCCCTAGGGTTACATTTCTAACACCCACACAGACATCAAACCATTGCCGCAGTGAGTAACATTATGCTTGCGTGCCATATACACACACAAAATACACACTATATGCAATAGAGCATGATAATACTGTTCCCTGCATATCCTATTGTACTGCTAAAGGTTAGCATACGCTAAGATATGACATGGCTACTTTCACATAAGGCTGCAGTGTGTTAGTTAGCAATGAGAGATTTTCCATGCACTGATGCAACACAATTTCTTTGTTTTGGTCTATTCTGAACCTGTTTGGTCTATTCTGAACCCAGTTTTAATGAGGAATGTGTACTTTTGATTACAGTATTAAATATGCATGCTACACACACAAACACAAAATGTCATGTCTGAAGTCATATTTCCCCTGTTGCTCATTACCTAGTCATATCCTGTGCAAAGTGCTGCATGCAGCCATCTATCAGTCTCTCTTGCCAACATTACCAGTAGATTTTTCGATAAAGTTAAAGGGATATTTCACCCAAAAATGAACACTCTGATACCATTCACTCACCGTCATGTGCTGTACTCTTTCTTTATGATACTTGCACTGAGATATCCCCATTTATTTGTCAGCAAAAATCCGCTGGATGACATGTTTTAGTACTACATTTGACCGCTCCAGGGCTTTTGTGAAAAATAAAGATTGTACTTCCACATTTTACAACAAAATTTACTTAGACAGCCAAGTTTTATTAAAAGCCCATCATGTCAGCAGTGAATTATCCCTCTAAAGTTAAGTTTTTATTCACTGACAATCTTGCCTTAATAAAAATCTATCTTGACAGCTAGTGACCATACACTGTCATTATATGGGAAAGAATATCTCCTTTTCCACAAATGAAGGTCATACAGGTTTCAAAATGACAATATTTTCTATTCTTAAACTTCCCTTTAAACGAAATGTCTCACTCAAAATCAGTGCGCTCAGGCAGACTCATCAAAATGCTCTTTTGAGGGTAAATTAAATCGATGGGTGGTATTGTTAAAGTGGCAGATTTGACTAACACTTTCCTGTTTTTTTTTTTTTTTTTTTCCAATTTCTCTTTTCTTTTTCTTTTTTTCAGTGAAACATCTTCCTAGTTTTAGTACTTTTTGCAGGGAATTTTACTGTCTGAAGTTCAGTCAAAGCACCAGGTCATTCACACTTGCAATGTATAGGCTAATAATTTGATATGATGCACTGATTGTGTACATACCTGTTTTTACATTGTACAAGTATTTAAAAATATCTGCATTTAACTACAGCTGTAATTAATCTGTGTAAATACACTGTTGACCCTTCCTTTACCCCCTTAACCCACCCTTAACACTATAACCATACCTCCAAACTTTTAACTTTACCCTTACCCCACCTCAATAGCAGCAAAAAATGTTTTGCAATACAACATGAACACAATAACAATTATTATTATTATTATTATTATTTGATTTAAGAACATACAGTAGTAGCCAAAAGTTATGTCCATCCTAGGAAAATTGACATCTTTATATATTATTGAAATATTATTGAAAATGTGTTAAAGATTTTGCAAGCATATTGCATAGTTGGGCTTGGCATCAATTGTATGAAACATGCCAAATTGTGTGGACATACAATAATTTTTGGCTAGGCTGTCATACAAAACACTTATGAAAACAAGCAAAAACATGAGAGAATCAATGAAATATTATTAACTGATTGTCAATATATGTTTTTTTTTTCTTTTTTTTCTGTAAGCTTTTTGTTTTTCTATACATTTGTTTTTTGTGAAATAAATAAAATCTGTAGCTGTAGTTGGCCACTTTTGCCAAATATTTTTTTCAGATAAATACCTTAACCAAGTTTAGTGTTTTGTTGTTCTCTCATATATATAACATATTTTCCTCAGATTTTGATATTTTGAAAAACAAATATCCCCTCCAGACATCACTTTTGGCTACTACTGTAGTAGTTAAAGGTACAATATGTAATAATTTGTCCGCTAGAGGTCGCTAGAAGCCTATTCAAAACAAAGGCGTAGCTTGATGATGGCAAGTTTGAGAGCGGAATCTTGGGACATGTGGTCTTCATCTCAACGGACGGTGGATAGGAAGGATAGGACTCGGGAAGAAATCATGTTCATGGATGCGATTATTAACGTTACTGTAGTATGAAGCAGAGCAGGAGCGAGTGTTGTGGAGCTGAACAAGGCCGCTGGAGCGACTGATCAACACACGTCTCACGAGCAGCGGGACTTTTATTATGACACAGTCGCCGGCACCGTTTCTGCTTTTCTGGTCATGAGTATGAGGAAATGCAGCTCTGTTTATCATATTAGATACATTTGAGACTGTTGAAAATGTTATAACGTTACTCTGTGCATTCACTCGGTGGCTGCTGTGAGACACTGTTACACACTGCAGTAAGATAGATCAATTTTACAATATCATATTAAATATTGGATGGCTTGTGCTGATAAATGGCATGCAATTAATTTTAAAACGTATTGTATGATGGAGAAAATTCTCTATTACTGTTACTAAAAATAAAGCTGCATCTGATTATGCTATGTTAGCTAAAAAATAGTGTTTTTCTCTGGTGTCTATTTGGTGTTGTTTGTCCTGCTATATATTGCACACAGTGATCTCTTCGTCTGAGGACAAGAGTTTCTAAGCACTAAAAAGACAATATATATATAAAATGGCGGAAAAGCAGCAGTTTATTAAGTGTGTGCCTCCTTGCACCCGATTCATCTCGGGTGGGGGCACACACGAGATGTGTGTGAAATGCCTGGGAGTTGAGCATGCACAAGCAGCTCTCGAGGGAGCTGTCTGTGTACACTGTGAGAGGCTCACTCTCAGAGTGCTGCGATCGCGCCGGGCGCTCTTTGAGGAGGGTGTTCCCCGCAGATCAGGTCCAGCTGCTGCCGAGGCACAGCGGAAACTGCATTCGTGGGGATCACAAATGGATCTGGTAGAGGGGGGAGAGACTGATCTGCTGGGGGAAATTGATGAGAGTGGGGAAGCAACATTCGAGTCAATTCAAGAACTAAGGAAGGCCACAGATTTCGCTCTCCGGGCCACCAAGGAGACGGCCAAGTTAATCGGCCAATCGATGGCAGCCTTGGTGGCTACAGAGAGGCATCTGTGGCTCAACCTGTCAGAGATAAAAGAAAAAGACAAGAACGTTTTAATGGATGAGAAACTGGTTCCCTTAGTAGAATATGTGGAAGAATGGAAACGTCTCCCGAACATTTCGAAATGGGTGCTGCTCATGGTAGAACAGGGTTACAGAATACAGTTTGGTTCTCGACCGCCCAGATTCAGCGGGGTTCTTCCCACAGTGGTGACCCCAGAGCAGTCTCTGGTCATGGAACAAGAAGTTACAACGCTTTTGCAAAAAGGAGCTATAGAAAGGTTCCTCCTCCAGCAAAATGTCAGGCTTTTACAGCTGCTACTTCATTGTTCCAAAGAAGGATGGAGGGTTGCTTCGATCATAGATTTACGTGTGTTAAATCGATCTGTAAGAAAGTTGAAGTTCAAAATGCTTACACTCAAACAGATTATCCCACAGATCAGGTCCGAGGACTGGTTTGTGGCGATAGACCTGAAAGACGTATACTTTCATGTATCCATCCATCCTTCTCACAGGAAGTTCCTCAGGTTTGCTTTCGGGGGTGAAGCTTACCAATACAGGGTTCTTCCTTTTGGCCTATCTCTATCACCCGCACGTTCAAAGTGCGTGGATGCAGCTCTGGCTCCGCTGAGACTCCAGGGCATCCGCATACTGAACTATATCGACGACTGGTTGATACTAGCTCAAACAGAACAATTGGCAGTTCAACATCGAGATGTTGTTCTGTCGCACATGAAAAAGCTTGGGCTGAGGCTCAATGCCAAAAAGAGTGTGCTGGTTCTGAGTCAGATTGCCAACTATCTAGGGGTAGTCTGGGATTCTACCACGATGCATGCACATCTGTCTCCTGCTCGTGTGAGTTCCATTTCGGGCCGTGAATGGGGTGAAGTTAGGCCAGTCACTCACTGTAAAACAGTTTCAGAGACTGTTGGGTCTGATGGCAGCTGCGTCCAATGTGATTACTATTGGCCTTCTGCACATGAGACCCTTACAGTGGTGGCTCAGGCCAAGGGGTTTTCTCCGAGGGGAAATCCTTTTCGCATGATCAAAGTCACACGGCAATGCCTTCGTGCTCTGGTCATGTGGAAAAAGCCTTGGTTCCTTGGACCCATGCTGGGGACTCCTTGTCATCGTGTAATGCTTACGACAGATGCTTCCCTCACGGGCTGGGGGGTGATCATGAGTGGTCGCTCGGCTCAGGGTCTATGGGAGGACCATCAGCTCTCCTGGCACATAAATCAGCTGGAGATGATGGAGGTGTTTCTTGCACTGAAACACTTCCTCTCCGTCCTGAGGGGCCATCACGTGTTGGTTCGTACGAACAACACGACGGTGGTCTCTTACATCAACCATCAGGGGGGATTGCGGTCTCGCCATCTCTGCAAACTGGCCAGTCGCATCCTCCTGTGGGCCCAGGGAAAGCTCCTTTCGATAAAAGCAGCATTTATTCCAGGGCATCTGAATGTGGGGGCAGACGCTCTGTCGAGGCAGGGCGCGAGGTCTGGGGAATGGAAACTCCACACCGAGGTGGTGGAGCTTATTTGGAAAACTTTCGGTCGAGCTCAAGTCGACTTATTTGCCACAGAGGAGTCAACCCAGTGCCCTCTGTGGTACTCTCTGAAACACCCAGCATCTCTAGGGCTTATTGCTAAGGACGTGGCCGAGGCTGCATCTGTATGCATTTCCCCCGGTCTCACTTCTCCCGGGAGTCTGGAAAAAGTCGGCCAGGAAGGGGTCAATCTGATACTGGTGGCCCCGTACTGGCCAACCAGAATATGGTTTGTGGACATAGTGTCTCTACTTCACGGCTCTCCGATGGAGCTTCCTCTCAGACAGGATCTCCTGTCACAAGCGGGCGGCACGATTCTTCATCCCCACCCAGAACTGTGGAAACTGTGGGCCTGGCCTCTGAGGGGGCAAGGCTCATAGATTCTGGTCTCCCAACTGAGGTTGTGGAGACCATTCTTCAATCCAGAGCTCCCTCCACGAGGAAGTTACATATGTATAAATGGAAACTGTTTTCTACATGGTGTAGTCAACGTAATATGGACCCTGTCAAGTCACCTATTAGCTTTGTGCTTCAGTTCCTTCAAGAAAAATTTTCGGAAGGTTTAACTCCTTCAACACTGAAGGTTTATATTGCAGCCATCTCGGCTTATCATGTTCCTGTGGGTGGTTCCTCGGTGGGTCGAGACCCCCTAGTCATACACTTCCTCCGTGGTACACTGAGGCTGAGGCCTGCAGTATGTACAAAAACCCCAACCTAGGACTTGGCCATAGTGTTGCAAGGGTTAGCTGAGGCTCCCTTCGAACCACTAGAAGAAGTGTCAGAGAAGTTTTTCACTTTGAAAACAATATTTCTTCTGGTGATATCATCTCTGAAAAGAATATCTACAAGCACTTTCGGTTGTTCCCTCGTGTTTGGAATTTGCGCCTGGTATGGTCAAGGCTTTCCTGCATACTAGACCTGGCTACGTGCCAAAGGTCCCCACAAGTGTCCCGGGTCCTATTGTACTCCAGGCTTTTTGTCCTCCTCATTTTGAAAATGCGGATCAGGAGAAACGTAATCTGCTTTGCCCTGTGAGGGCTTTGGATGCTTATGTCACAGAGCTGCCCTGTGGCGAAAGACAGACCAGTTGTTTGTATGTTATGGGTCCCCTAAGAAGGGGGGCCCAGCATCTAAGCAGATGAGCAAGTGGGTGGTCGAGGCCATCTCACTTACCTATGAAGCATCTGGACAGCCATGTCCCCTAGCTGTCTGTGCTCATTCTACTAGAGGTATTGCTGCTTCTAAAGCATTGTTGTCAGAAGTTTCACTGAATGATATATGTGATGCAGCTGGATGGTCATCCCAGCACACATTCGTCAGGTTTTACAACCTAGATATAAATTCTACTCCGGGTTCCTCGGTTTTACAAGATAGCAGCCAGGTACTTGGAGATACGGCATAGTTGGGATAGCGTCCCATCACGTCATTGACGTAGCGTCGATAGTTCCCATGAA